>SNQJ01S0192465.1:14872-30210 GCA_010110895.2 Picea sitchensis
GAGTGCGAAGGTGATATTTTCTTTGTTGGAAAAATTGTGAAC
Source organism: Picea sitchensis (assembly GCA_010110895.2). Classification (NCBI taxonomy): domain Eukaryota; kingdom Viridiplantae; phylum Streptophyta; class Pinopsida; order Pinales; family Pinaceae; genus Picea; species Picea sitchensis. Next base: position 14,915 of record SNQJ01S0192465.1, read on the forward strand.
AGAGAAATAACCTTCTAGCAGAGTTAACCATTTTTCTAGGGCTTCTGCATCTATATGTCCTTCAAATACAGGAATATCAAAGTTAACTTCTACCTTGAAAGGTGAGGTGCCTCCAAAGTGGTTTCTTGATGAATATGGGCCTGATGCTATCGGTAGGCATTGAAGGACGTGGCAAAATTCTCCATCATTTCATCCCTCTGTCACGTGAGAGCTTGCTCAAGCAACAGATTGATAGGATCGTCTGCTCCGTCGTTTTTCTTTTCTTTTTCCATTGAGGGTTTCTTGGGTGTGTGAGAGCGATTGTATTCAAGAGAGACAAGCTCGAGATCCAAATTTCTATACTCGGACCTCATCGGGGACATGCACTGAAAAAATGATCAAGAGCAGCCTACTCTGATACCACTGATTCAGATTATTTTCGGCACAAAATGAGAGCGGAGATATAATAAAGAAATGCACAGAGATATCACAGATATTCAATAATATAACAGAAATGTATCAGATATGCAACCATAAACATAGATATATAGTAATACATGATTTCTATTCATGAAAGAAATGTACAGAGACTGTAAAATACAGAGTGAAAGACTCGCTAGAATGGTGGAAGCTTATCTCTGAGAAGAGATGTGACGACTACTCTCATTCACGAGAAGATGATTACAATGAGGCTCTGAAGGCCTTTTTACAATAAGTAGGAATGACAAAAACCCTAGACATCTCAAAACCTAACCCTGGGAGATGAAGCTCCAAAAGTCATGTGGGCCCCGTTTGGGTAAGTGAGTACAACAACTTCCCGGGGTCGTAACTTTTGCATGCGATCTCCGTTTTAGGTGTGTGATAGATCATTGGAAAGGTATTTTTGAGGAGATTCATTTTGGGGGCTCAATCATGCCTTTGGATATCATTGAGAACCTAGATCATGAAAAACCTTCATTTGGGCCCTCAAAATGGCCCCGGAAGTTAAAACCTGCTAAAAATAGTAAATTGCCAAAATTGCCAGAAAGCTGTTTTGAGCCATTTGGAAAAAGTGAGTGGCCACCGATATCGACCTAGATCAATGATATTGTTCTGATTTTACTTCCATTCGATCACCCTTTATAAACAAATTGTGACATTTAAACTGATGGGTATCGGGCTTGTCCTCATCGCAACTTGAGGTCAACGTTCGGTGCTAAAAACAACTATACCCATGATTAACTCCTTGTTACCATCAATTTGACTAGTACACTTCTTCTAGGAGATTCTAGAATAATTGACTTCTTTGACCTTCTAGGGGCTTCGAGATAACTCATTAGGGTTCTCCAACTTCATATGGCCATAACTCTCTAACCGTGAGGAGTTATGTGATGTTCCACATTTCACCGAAAATGGCATGACATATACTATCCATATAGAATAGTGTTACCTATAAATTAATTGATATTCATGCCTTTATACCTAAAATAGACTCGGGTCCCTTACTCATGTCTTTGTGCTACTAGAATTCACCATTGTACTTCTCCAAGGGTTGACATCAATCTACAACATCAGTCTCCAAGGGTTGACATCAATGAAAACCAATAGTCCAGACCAACGGTCCATCAACCTAAGTCAAATGTCTGACAATATCCCCCTTTGGCATTGATGGCAACACCAACATTGATGGAAACACTTAGTCATGATAAAATTCATTCTTATACTCCTCATCAATGTTTCTATCTCTCCCCCTTTAACATCAATGGAAAAATGTATCCCCCTTTGGGCTTGCTTCCCCTGACTGAACTATCCTTGGGGTTGTTGTCCATGTCTAAGTGCCTTTGATCTTTCTCTATGTTTCTAAGCCTCTGATTACTCTCTCCCCCTTCATATGAATAATATCTCCCCCTTTGACAAAGGGTATCACTTTGATGCAACGCTAAAGTCATATCGATCATTCTCTCCTTGTGAGAATGCTCCCCCTAGAAACATGCCTTTGTGCTCTCTCTCCAAGCATATAACTCTCTATCGTGCATCTGATGAATCTCTTCGCCTTGAATCATACCTCTATTCTTACCTCTCTGTCTGAAAACTTCTTTGAATGATATTTATACCTATCTTTTTGGTTTGGTTTCTCTCTCTTGAATTCTTTGGAAGATTTTGTGTCAAAACAATATAAGTCTTCATGTATTTGCTTCCTTTTGGAGTTATTGTCCATTAGTGCTTCCTTGTGTATTCAACTAACATATATGAAAATAATTCAATAATAAGAATTCACATATTCCTGTGTAATTATCATCTATTATGATAATATTCCTTTGTCTCTAAACCACTCTCTGAACCAATCTATGAGTCCATGCTCTCGTCAATTATCATATATCTATCCAAACCTGTTAAGTGTTCTTATGAATCCATATATGTCCATACTATCAAAAACTCTGCTACACAACTGTCCATAATGTTGACCCATTTTTCACTACACTATCATGAAGTCTTCACTACTACAACTGATTAATCTATCATACTATACTTATGCTAACTGACTGCTCTGAATCTATCTACTCAAACTCTATAAGCTTCTTGAAGGATGGTTCTATGGTCTATCTCAGCTACCGCATAGACTCCCCCTATCTCATATCCATATTACCTTGGAGTCTCTAGCATAGATGGCTCAAAAGAATTCTTGCTCTGATGTGGAGTCATCATCATATTCATCAGTATATTCATCATCTCTCTAAACTATGAATTATTTATTTCCGTCTGTGGATTCATCTTAAACTACAATACCTGAAAGTACAATCTCTTGAACCTGTTCCTTATTTTCATGTCCTCCTTTTCTTTCATTTCTGTTGTGTGTGGGAAATCCCTCTACGGACTAGCACTAAGGGTTTTGTAATTCATGCATAAATGACCATCTAAAGTCTCCTACTTTTTACCATCATCCCAACACAAACCCCACATTCATATATAAACACAAGGGTAAAAGGATCAAGTTACTCTACCTTGACTTCCATGTTTGGTGTATATCCTTTTGTGTTCAGTTGCTCCTTGACTACAAGTCTTCTCCCAAAGCCAACCTGCATTCATAAACAAACAAACAAAGAACTCCAAATATGCATCTTATATGTGAATTAGTGGGTTATAGGTTATAATAAAATATAATCAAAACTGAATATGAAACACCTCATATGGCTAGACGGGAAAAGTAATTCTTTCTATTAACCTCAAAAAAGTAACTTACAATGGTGATATCGACCACTGTTCCTCGAATCTAGTCCTGGGCTCCTCTTCAACTGTGCACCAACTGCTTCCACTTATGCTTCTATTGTTCAGTTCTCACAAAATGGTTGCAAAAGATTGGGGCAAGGGTAATACAAAAAAGGGAAGAGTTTCTTTGCTCTTATCTTCTCTTCTTCAAATGGGACCCCTACCTCTTCTTTTATAGGCTAAAAGAGGGTAGTTATTCAGTTGAATGACCGTCTATGGGTGGTCAAACGGTTTAGGCAATTTACCCGAAAGTCTGTATTCTGTCTGCAACTTTCTATTTTTTGTGATTTTGTTAGTATACACGGGTTGTAATGGGTCAACAAGAATATATACATGGGAAACAATGGTGCAGGGTGTGTATGCCTTCAAAAGGATGGTTTTTAGAAGAGTTTGTTCAATGGTGGCTTGGAAAAAAATGGCAATTGGGATGGCCTGATGCTAGGTATGCATGTCTGGTACAAATTAGGGTTATAACGGATGCCCCCTAATGTGTGAAGTCAAAAGAGAATCTGATGGCCGAAATACATTACCAATATTCACCAATGTACGAAGCGAGTGAGCCCAGGGACCAGAGTTCGGGAGGTTCCATCTACAAAATAATATTTGTCTCATCGAGGTGGGCATACCCATGCTCAGAATGAAAATAAAATCATGGCTGCCAATCAAATACACTGTAGATTCATGTCATATAACTATATAAAGTGTAGCTACGAGAAATACACAACGGATCTACATCTCGAAATCAAAAAGATATACATGTATAGTATCCATATTCAAGAAGCTAATGATGATTGATGGCTAGAGATGAGGCCCTCAGAGCTCGAGCAACATCTTCAAAAAATTTCATAACTCAGGTAGGGGTGTAATATGAGTGCACAACTTCACTACCCAGAGGTCTTCGACGACTTGTCAAAAACAGACCAGAGGATCTTGATGATCAGGCTGGGGACTTCATTGATTTTGAACAAAGGCTTGATTGGGATTTCGGGATGGTCGGGCATGAGGGCAAGAGACAAACTGCAGAGGGGTCGACTCAAGCATGGTAAAAAATTCCCTTGGACAATAACACAACAAATGATGAGACTCAGGCAGCATGGTATTGACATAAGTTCACGATGTAGGAGGCAACACAAACTCTCCATATGTTTGGAAGAATAACCAAACAGAGGAGGACACAACTCTATGTAGCGAGAAAAACTTCCTAAGGTCATATTAAATCCCAGAGCTTGACGAAAAAATAGAAGGATGTGCTTTGTCCAAGGGCAACTCATTATGCTGCCAACAAAAAGAAAATAATTTTCCCTTCCTCTTTTTGGGGTATATTTGATTTTTTTTTGTCTTTTTCAATAATTTTGGAAAGCTTGAAAAAGAATAAAAGAATGATATGTTACAAAGGAGGAACAAGTGTCACAGATATACTAGTTCCAAGCACAAGGAACACACTGATGCTCAGAGAAAGGATACATATGCAAGAAAAGGACACTCAGGAAAAATCCTCCAGGGGTCAAGGTGTCAAGATGCAAAGGCAAAGTGATATAAGGCTTGCACTGTAATGCATGCTTCAGATGGTTTAGTTGAGAGAAACATGGAGCCGACCTTAGGCTAAAGACGTGGGGATGGAAATGATATTAATAAGACACAATGATAATGTCCTTCGATGTAATTTTAACGAGCCCAGAGAAGGTAAGCTCGACGGTTTTTCATTTTTAGAGAGTCTGAAAAAACGTAAAAGGAGACTTCACTGGGGTACCTTTTTCGAAGTTAGTCTAGTCAATTCGAGAAAGGGGTAAACTAGCACTGAAAAGACGTCCATTCAAAACCATTTTAATTAGTGTGACAAAAACAAGATCACTCGACAATTTTTTCAATTTTAAGGAGTGAAAAAAACTTAACTATGGACTTTTTATGGGATGTTCTTTTGGACCATTTTAACGAGTGCGAAGGAACAAGGTCACTTGACCATATTTTCAATTTTAGGGAGTCTGAAAAGAGATTAACTATGGACTCCATGGGGGTTCCTTTTTCATAAATTTAGTCCCTCAGGCCCGAAAAAGGGTTAAAATCATATCTGAGAATACTCTTCTAGTGAACTAAAGCTCCTAGAGTATACCTTTGTTCGTACAGTTGACCATCCGGACCGAAAAAGAGGAAAACTACCGCTGATCAGACGTGCCTTCAAATTTTAGTTTAGCAAACGTGAAGGGAAACAAGATCGCTCAACAATATTTTCATGTTTAGAGGGTCTGAAAAGGGCTTAAAAGAAGACCCATTATGTTTTGGGAGTCCCGAGGGTGAGGTCAAGAATGATAATGAATCATGCAAATGAGGCTCAAACTTGTAATCGAGAAAAACTAATAAGGACTCCTGAGCCTATAGTCATTAGTGATGTCATGGACACCAAAATGCAACCAGGATCTACCTAGAGCATCCATGAAGGGGTAGGCTCTACCACTAAATTATGAAACTTCTAAAGCAACAATCATGGTTTCGTGTTGCAACTCGATGGGGTCGATCCTATGGCAAAGCGAAAAATACAACAAGATGCAGAAAGTGGAGGTGGAATCCTAACTTAAATGCAACAAGTTGGAAGAAATGAATTTTTACCAAAGGACTTTTAAAATGACCCAAATCTCCAAAAAGCAAATTCCCAATACCCAAAGTGACACTTATCTTAACATTCCATAAGAAACTCTTGAACCATACTAAACGATTTCCAGGCTAGAAAAACCGACAAAGGGGTCCAAAAAATGACAAAAAGGGGCCAAAACGTTTATAAATAGAAGCTGGTAGCTCATTATAACCATTGTTAATTGAGAAATTGACTAAGAAACAAAAAACACCCCTTTGTCAAAAGAGTTGATTCCAGGAGCTTCAGTGGACGAAACGAACTTCTGCTTGGACCAAGTAAGTACATACTAGCCCCTCTTGCGTTTCAATTCTTCCTTTATGCATTTCTTTTTGTTTTTTGGGGGGGAATTGACCTTTAAAAAGGTCGACCCTATGTATACGCGGGCTGTCCTATGAAAACCATCGTATGTCCGCGTGCAGAGAAAACACTGCATGCAGGCATACACGACTGTGTATATTACAGCCCGCGTATACCCTCCAACATGTGGAAAAAATTAAAAAATGCAAGATCTAATCCTTCATGAACTTGTCAATTGCAGGATGTATGTTCATTGGAGAGAGAGGGATCATGAGGACATTGATTTATTGGTAGGAGAGGACCCTGATTCTACCGCCACATTGTCTCAATGCGGTTTGTTGAAATTCTTCCAGTGTCCATTCATGCAGGAATAACCAAGGCTGTTGAATGCCTTGGTAGATTATTGGCACCTGGATGCGGAGGAATTCATGCTTGAGGGACATTCGTTGACTCCAACAACTGAAGATATCTATTTTTTGACTGGCCTCTCAAGGAGAGGGGAACCATTCAACTTTCGCACTTTTCCTTCCGGGCCTCACAACATAGTGGAGTTGATTGGACTCCATTGTGAAGACGACATAGAAAAAGTGGGAACTCAAGTGCTGATAAACAAGATTACAAGCCTATTAATGAAAGTGATAGTTTTTCTCATTGGGCGGATCACTAGATCTGCATCTCTACATCAGGATTCTCGGGTGCACATGAATTGTGTGGTTCAGTGCTTAAATGCACAAGTTTTCGACTGGAGTACGACTTTACTAGATTGCATGAAGAGGCAGCTGACAGAGTGTCATATGCAGAGACACAGAAACTTTGGGTTCAGGACTATTCTTTTCTCTTTATTTTTCGAGAGGGTACCTAGTCTTAGTCCCTGGGAGACAATACGAGGGCACATAGCCTCTTCTCCAGTAGTAAACAGATGGGTGGGGTTGTTTCTGCAACAGGGGGGAGGGAGGACCATTGAGGCCTTTGATGACAAATTTTTTACTGGTTGTCTTGGAAGATTCCGGCTATAGAGTACTACCCCTATGCCGGGATTGAATTCTCCAGGGACCTTGATATGGGCGTACCTCCCGGAGTCGAGCGAGGAGAGCTAGGTATGCTTGTTTTTTTTTTCATAGTTATTTAATTTTTATTTCTTTTTATATATATCATTTTTTTTTTGTATACTAGAGTATTTAACACATATGTATTTGTGGATGTGAAGATGTGGGATCAGTGCATCCAATGGACTTCATGAGGACTAGGCAGTGTCCTCAACTAGAGGCAGGACCAACCGCAGTTGGTGGACCAACAACAACAGGGGGGCCTCTAGCCGGAGAGGCTGAGAGAGTGTTGAGATGGGTAGAGTGAACCTTACCGCGCTTACTTGTACATTTCCCATGGCGAAGATCAAGGATCTCCCACCATCGATGCAGACTCACGTTGTTGGGGTACCACGGACTTGGGTCTAGATTTTTTGACGTTTGGCCAACGTCGTTGTTCACTATGGCAGGGCCAACAGACCCTGCCCTTAGCTATGATAAGCTTCTTACGCGCCGAGGGCACCTTTTGTATATATTTTTTGAGGGCATAACTCCTGTGACTCTTACTGGACCTATTTTTTAGGCGCTTGTCCCCACCCATGTACTCTGACATTTTTCATATATATATGTGTTTTTATGTCTTTTTCCATTTTATGGATTACATATATTTTACAAATGTATTTACATGTGTGTGTGTGTTTTTTCTTACATGTGTGCAATATGCCAATATAATATATGATTAGATAGAGTATCTGTAACTTGATTCAATCTCCTAGGAACATGGATATATGTAATGTAATCAAAACTTCGTTCTAAGAGACGTACCCTAAGGAACCATCGGTGTAGAGTGGGATCGTAAACATGGTAAACCCCATTTAACTGAGACACAACCAGCTGAGCATCTAAATAGACCCGGAGGTAAGAGATACCATGCGACAAAGCATCACGAAGAAACTCTAGAACTGTGTCGTATTCGATGACATTGTTTGTGGTATTACCTAAACAGATACCTCCTGAAAATAGCAACTGGCCTTGAGGTGTGAAAATCACCCAAGCTGCGGATGCAAGCCTCTGAGTGTGCCATATAGAGCCATCCACGAACCCAGTGAACACCTCTGATTCACTTGACATCTGCCACAGTGAAAAATATGACGTAAAAAAAATAGACATGCCCATAAAACCAAAAAGACAAAACTGAAAAAGCAAATGTACAAGAACTATACATATGTTACAAGAATTCACCCGAGGTGACCCACCTACGAGTAATACCTCTTGAGGTAGAGCCCATTTCTAGGCTCCACCAAACAATTTCCCTCAAAATCAACCAGACGATAAGTGCCCTTCTTTAGTACCTCTTTCACGATGAAAGGTTCGAACTACATGGGTTTGAACTTGCCTTCCCCCAGGGGATCCTTATCTTGGTCATAGAATAGGGCAAGGTCGCCTTCAGAGAAAATTTGAGGACGAACAGACCAATCATACTGACACTTGACTCGTTGTTTGGGAGCCTTGTTAGCCAAGGTTGCATCTTGACGCTGCTCATCGAGCTGCTCAAGATATAATAAACGCTCTTCAAGCGGTGAAGTGTTTGGCAATAACTGTACTGCCAACTTTAGAGACGGGATCTAACACTCTATGGGAAAGACTGCTTCCAGCCTGTAAACGAGTTGAAAAGGTGAAAAATTGGTTGCAGTCTTAATAGACGTTTGGTAGGCCCATAATGTTGAGTATAACATCAAATTCCAATTTGACTTGGCTGAATTGATCGTTCGCTGGAGAATAGTCTTAAGAGTTTTATTCACAGCTTCCACCTGACCATTTTATTGTGGGTAGTAGGGTGATGAATGTTCTTGCCTCAACCCAAGCTTTGATGTTAACTCAATCATCATTTTGTTCTGAAAGTGAATTCCATGGTCACTGACAATCTCTCTTGGGATGCCAAACCTCGCTATTATCTAGTTGAACAAAAAGAGAGTTGCAGTCTTGCCATCATCTTTGAATATTGGCATAGCTTCAACCCACTTCGCGAAGTAGTCTACTGCTACAATGATATAACGGTGCCCCTTGCTGAAGGAGGGTTTCATGTAGTGTAATCAATCCCCCACTTGGTGAAGGGACCAACTGTGTTGACGGGAAACATGGGAGCAGGGTGTGCCCTCACCTTTCGAGAGAATATCTGACACGGGTGGAACTTCTTGACCGATTCAACACAATCTTTGATTAATGTCATCCAAAAGTAACCGGCTTGTAGAATCTTTTGGGTTGTTTCCAACCTAGATAGATGACCGCCACATGCTCCAGCGTGGCAATCATTAAGCATGATTTCTGCTTCTTCATGAGTGAGACATCGACGAAGGATGAAATCTACACCTCGATGATACAAAGTGTCCTCGAGTATGAGATAGGTCTTGGCCTGATGGCGTATACGGCGAATCTCATCACGAGAAGAAGAGGCGGGGAAATTCAAAGTCTGGATATAGACAAGTATATCTCCATACCAGGGGTCTGAACACACGATCAAAAACATGTCTCCTTTAATAGGCGACTCTTCGGGCATAACATCACCCGACTCGACTGGAAGTTCCGAGATGAGTTCCGCAAATACCAACGACTTTTTGGATTTTGCTGAAACAAAATCTAAGTCAAATTCCTGGAGGAAAACTATCCATCTACTGATCTTTCCATCGATTACACGTCGTGTCAACACATATTGAAATGTATTCACAATGACAATGACAGTGGTCTTGCGAAACAAGATATAATGACGGAACCGTTGGACAACATGAACTGCTACCAACGCAAGTTTTTCAATGTGGGAATCATTGAGTTTCGGTCCAACCAGGCCTCGGCTTAGGTAATAAATTACATATTCTGAGAGAAAAGCATCCTCCTAAACCAAGACCAAACCAATGGTCGACTCTGTCACAGCCAAGTACAATAAGAAATCTTTATTATAATTGGGTGGCCAAAGCAGAGGGGAAGTCGTGAGGGCACGTTTCAATGCTTCGAAAGAGCATTGAGCATCTTCGTCCCAATGAAAAGGAACATCCTTCTTCAGTAAATGCATAAAGCCCTTTGTGATCTCGGCATAGTTTGCGATGAAATGCCGTAGAAAGTTTTCTTTTCCCTATAAACTCTGAAGCTGAAGGATTGTGCATGGGGGAGACAACTAAACTATTTCCTCAACTTTGAGCGGATCGACCATGATCCCTATTTTTGAAACTATGAAACCTAGCAGATGACCCGACGTTATGCAAAAACTGCACTTGTTTGGATTCAATTAGATCCGGTAGTAGCGACATCGCTCAAAGATAATTCATAGGTGTGTATGGTGATCAACTCTCTTACGAGATTGTGATGCTAAATCATCAAGGTAGGCCTCGAATTTATGTTTGAGATTGTGGAAAGAAAAAGACATGGCCCACTGAAAGGTAGCTCCATCATTTTTCAGACCAAAAGGCATCTTTCGATAAGCGAATCTACCCCACGGAAAAATGAAAGTAGTTTTGTGTTGGTCTTCGGGTTATATCTATATCTGATTGTATCCTAAAAAACCATCCATGAAATAAAAAGGCCTTGCAACATGCACAATAATTGACTATCTAGTCAATAAATGGTGTGAAGAAATTATCCTTCAGACAAGCCTTGTTCAAATCATGAAAGTCCGCATATACGTGAATCGTACCCTATTTTTTGTCAATCGGAATGGGATTTGACACCCATTGAGTCAAATGGACGAGGTAGATAAAACCTACTTTGAGCAGTTTCTCTACTTCATCCTTAATAGTTGTTTCTTTCTTAGGATTGACTAGATGAAGCTTCTGTCGGACCGACTTAGCATCAGGATAAGTCGTGATTTCATGTTCGACAATTCTTGGATCAATTCCTAGAATTTCCTCATAAGACCAGGCAAAAACGTCACGAAATTCTTTAAATAAATCTGTGTATATTCAAATCTCCTTGGGGGAACAATCAGCTTCAACGAGAATATTCTCCATGACACGAGGGGTTCTGGATATATAAATAGGTATCATTTTAGCGATGGTTTCCATATTACCCTCTGTGTAAACAACATGTGTAGCCAAGGGATTGATAGGACAAGACCTATCTCCAGTCATAGTCAAAGTGAATTCTCCTACTTCAATTCTTCTTAACTCTGGGAGGAAGTAAGATCTATGATAAAGATCATCCCAGGGTCTTTCCAGACTAGTCATTGCTTTGATAATCGCTTCATCTAATGGAAATACTAAGTCTAAAGAATTAGTATCGACAAGGGAACCTTGAGCCCAAGTAGGCTCTAGAATCATATCTAACTCTTGTGTGGGAGTCAGATCGGGGTCGACGAAAGCTTGCTAGACTATAGAGTATGAAACTTATACCACAGACAAGGGCATGGACATACCATGATGCCCTGTCCCTTCCATCGTGGCTGATGGGGAAGGAAGAGTCCACAGATCATTGAAGTAATTCATACAAAATGACAAGACTTGAAAAATATCAACCTTAGGCTGGTCTGATATGAACTTAACATCGCCGGAAGGAGGTAGGTAATTGAACGTACCTATAAAAGGTTGGCACAAACCAACCCCTATGTTGACGATGCCGAGTTGAGGGTTATCAATCATCGGTATTGTGGATGCCCCCGATGAAGGGTCGGGATGGGAGAAAGACAATTGATCAATGGTCATGATCTGGCCATCATGTGGAAACAACAAGACCCGGAAAACTGTAGTGACCACTGCTTTCATGGCATAGGTCCAACTCCTTCCTAACAAGATATTGTAGTCGAGAGACGCATCGACAACTTCAACCTCGACACACATGGTCTTCCCCTCTAACTTCATGGGGAAGAAGGGGATGATGCCATGTGGTCAGAACGAACGACCATTGAAAGTGGTAAGAAGAGTAGGTGACAGAGAAAAAATGGTTTGGCCAATGGCCTTCCAACATGCCAAAGACATTACGGATGTCGAGGCGCCCTCATCAACCATCGTGCGGAAAATGTTCCGAGTAAAAGTTTTCGTGGTGTAAGACACTACTATCTGAAATGCTACATGGTAAGGGAGACATGGTTTTAATTCAGTTGTATCAAGCATGATCATATCGGATTACGAGTCTCAACAGATCCTAAGGTGGCTAACAATTCCTTTCTTTGGGAAGGGAAGCTATGGAGGACCTCCAAAGAAGACATCGCACAAGGGGTTTGAGACAAATCCTCCACCATAGAGTAGTTATGGGTGACCTTTGCGTTTGGATTGTGAGAATCATTTTCGAATGCACCTTTTGGGATGTGTGTCATTGTTTCATCCAAAATTTCCTCGATCTAGAGAGGAAGAGGTGGGTTTTCGGCTTCTTTACTCTTCTTAGAGAGGTTTGGCATTCCGTAATCATGCGCTCTAGTCAATATATAGGCATCACCTTTCATCATATACACATTCACGGATGAAGGATTACTCGAAGACGGAGGGGGGCCTTGACTGCCCCCATCTGTGTTCGAAGAGGCTTGAGTTAACTTTTGCCCATGTTGAAATTGGTTCATTAACACAACAGGTTGTTGCTGCGCCAATAAATTTTGGGCTTCCGCAAGCCGAGGGAACTGGTGAGTCGGGGGTCTTCCGTGCATAGGTTACATGGATACTTCAGCTTCCTCTTTTCTGTGTTTCCCCTGCTAGCATTATTGGTAGGTTTCTTATCCCCCTTACCCTTATTTCATTGTTTCTTCTTTCCCTCAGGCTGTTGGGTGGCCTTCGGGTTCGTCGATTGCACACTGTGTACATCCGATGTTTGGGTAGGGGGAACAACCAGACCGGTGGTTTCGCTAGCCGCTTTTTGCTGTATCGACAATTTCTGCAATTGTTTTGACAACTGATCAACATGATTTATTTATGATGAACCAACAATACCATCAGCATGTGGTCCAGCTCTCTGTCTGGTCTTGTCAAGTATTGACCGCGGTGCATCTAGCAAAATTTCATAAAGTAAACTAGATTGAGAGTAAATCAACTCTAGCTATTGACCTCTCATTATTGTGTCTTCCTCAGAAAACACTCCTGGCGTTGCGATGTCTTTGGATAACCGGGGTACCAAAGACTTAAGGAACCACTCAAGTAGGAATGTTGGTGGGACTGGCACTTTTATCAAACTCTTCCGGCATCTCCATTCTCAGATGTGATCGGAGATATGGTATGCCTTTGTCTGCTCAAAGATAGCCAATAATTTGGTGTCAGTGTCATATCTCACAGGTAATTGGAAATGGTTTAAGAAATCCATTGCCAATTCACCGAAGGAAGAGTATCTCGAGCGGTCGAGCTCAATGTATCTCACAGGTAATTGGAAATTATTATGCTTCCAAAACAAGAAATGTTTTTGATGAAAAGAAAGATATGCTAAGGTGAGACCTAGGCTACAGACTGTGATCACAGAGACCAGGGCTAGATCAAGAAGACCCCTAAGAAGTCTGACTTCTGACAGGGAAGAGGATGACTGCCTCTTCTTTTCAAAAGATCTCCCCTACACAGACACACTACTGTCACTTCAGTATCCATCATATGTACGTGAGATGTCAAAATGCAGGGAACATATGCACACATGCAGGGCCACTACAGGCCACATACACCTCTATAACTCCTAAAAAAAAATTGAAAAAACAACAATCCAGCACATGCAGGGAGTACTGGTATGGAAAACCAGAATCCCTTAAAGACACAGAAACTTACTTTGATAAGAGAAAATGCAAGGAAACTTTGATAAAGCAAAGCTAATATGAGGTTATACCTAGGCTACAGATTGGAACAACAGAGATCGGGAAAGGACCCATAAAACCCCTGAGAAGTATGACTTCTGATAGGGGAGAGTATGATTGCCTCTTCTTTTTTTTTTTTTTAATTTCTAAACCTCCGCACGCTATTGACACTTCAGCAACAAGCGTATGTATGTGAGTTGGCCAAAGGTAGGGCATGTATGTACGCCTGCAGGCTTACTGCAGACCGCGTACACCTCTGTAAATTTCCAAAAAGAAAATAACAATCAAGCAATCAAAGCAGGGAGTACTAGGATTGAAAACCAGAATCCCTAAAAAACTCAAACTCTTGCAGAAACTCAAAAAAGGTAATCAAACCAATTTAAAACACCCAAAAAGTATCCCCAGAAAACCCTAGAGACTTCCCTAGTATGGTCACCAATTCTGTTGTGGGTGGGAAATCCCCCTACGGACTAGCACTAAGGGTTCTGTAATGCATGAAAAAATGACCATCTAAAGTCTCCTACTTTTTACCATCATCCCAACATAAACCCCACATTCATATATAAACACAAGGGTAAAAGGATCAAGTTACTCTACCTTGACTTCCGCGTTTGGTGTAGATACTTTTGCATTCAGTTTCTCCTTGACTTCAAGTCTCCTCCCAAAGCCAACCTGCATTCATAAACATACAAACAAATAACTCTAAACATGCATCTTATATGTGAATTAGAGGGTTAGAGGTTCTAATAAAATATAATAAAAAATGAATATGAAACACCTCATATTGAGGGACGGGAAAAGTAATTCTTTCTATTAACCTCACAAAAGTAACTTACAATGGCGAGATCAACCACTTCTCCTTGAATCTGGTCTTGGGCTCCTCTTCAACTGTGCACCAACCGCTTCCACTTATTCTTCTATTCTTTAGTTCTCACAAAATGGTTGCAAAAGATTGGGGCAAGGGGTGATCCGGATTATTTTCGGCACGAAATGAGAGTGGAGATATAATAAAGAAATGCACAGAGATATTGCAGATATTCAATAATATAACAGAAATGTATCAGAGATGCACAGATATACAGTAATACACGATTTATATTAATCAAAGAAATGTACAGAGACTGTAAAAATACAGAGTGAAAGACTCGCTAGAATGGTGGCAGCTTATCTCTGAGAAGAGATGTGATGGCTACTCGCATTCGCAAGAAGATGGTTAAAATGAGGCTCTGGAGGCCCTTTTACAATAATCGGGAATGCCAAAAGTCCTAGACATCCAAAAACCTAACCCTAGGAGATGAAGCGCCAAAAGTCATGTGGGCCCCGTTTGGGTAAGTTGGTGCATCAACTTCCTGGGGTCGTAACTTTTGCATACGATCTC
>SNQJ01S0192465.1:30220-46605 GCA_010110895.2 Picea sitchensis
AAAAGTCATGTGGGCCCCATTTGGGTAAGTTGGTGCATCAACTTCCCGGGGTCGTAACTTTTGCATACGATCTTCGTTTCAGGCGTGTGATAGCTCGTTGGAAAGGTATCATCGAGTAGATTCATTTTGGGGGCTCAATCATGCCTTCAGATATCAATGAGAACCTCGATCTCGAAAAAACTTCATTTAGGCCCTCAAAATGGCCACAGAAGTGAAAACCTGCTATAAATAGTAAATTGTCAAAATGGCCAGAAAACTGTTTTGAGCCATTTGGAAAAGGTGGGTGGCCCCCGATATCCACCTGGATCAAGGGGAATACAAAAAAGGGCAGAGTTTATTTTCTCTTATTTTCTCTTTTTCAAATGGGATCCCTACCTTTTCTTTTTTAGGCTAAAAGAGGGTAGATATCCGGTTGAATGACCGGCTATGGGTGGTCAAACGATTCAGGCAATTTACTCGAAAGTCTGTATTCCATCTGAAACTTTCTATTTTTTGTGCTTTTGTCAATATACGCGGGCTGTAGTGGGTCAAAAAGCGTATATACATGGGAAGCAGTGGTGCAGGGCATGTATGCCTTCAAAAGGATGGTTTTTAGAAGAGCTTCTTCAATGGTGGCTTGGCAAAAAATGGCAATTGGGATGGCCTGATGCCAGGTATGCATGTCTGGTACAAATTAGGGTTATAACAATTTTGTTTCCAAACCTTTTTGTATTTGACATCTTCCTTTTTCTTTGTATAATTTTCTTCATCTTGTTTTATTGCTAATCTTGCAATCTCTGGGACTTGCTCTTTGTTCACATGTTCTTCCTGTTTTCTTATCCATACTTTCTTATATCTGATATCAGTGTTCTCTTTCATGGAAGTATCGATCATGCTTCTACAATCACAAGATATGTGTCCATAGTTATGACATTTGTAACATTCAATGTTATGTGGGCCACATAAGCATTTATTTCTTGAACATTTGTTTTATAATCCATGCAATTTGCAACCTTATGTCCAAAGTTAGTACAATAAAAACAATGACCATAAAATAAATTTACATACATCGGAGTGAATGATCTTCTTTGTGGTGTAGTCCTTCTAAATTTCTTCCTTGACTGATAATGATCATTATTGAAGCTTCTTTTTGGCTTGAACATGGATGGTATTATTGAAGATGTATCTTTATTAGTTTTCTTAGATTCTCATTGACTGTGATTCCTTCTTTTGAGTACTTTTGCATAACTCTTGCTCTTGCTCTTTTATTCATTCTTCTTTTCTATCAACCTAGAGTGCTTCTCTTCATTCTCTAATGTTGATATAAATGTTTCTATCTCTTCAGCATTCGTGTTGAGCTTGACGACCTTGACTCTTAGTGTGAACTTCCTCTTCAAGCTTCTCAACCTCTTCTTCTTTCTTCATTATCTGAGGCTTCATGACTTTTTTTGTTCTCTTTGCTTCTTCAAGTTGTATTTTCAATGTAATTATTTATTCTTTGAGTCTTCTCTCTTCTTGACCAAATTCTTCCTCAAGATGGTTTAATTCATTGGTTTTTTCCTTGAGATGATTTGTTAGTATCTTTTCTCTCTTTTTTGCTTCTTCCTTTTGTGTTGTTATGTTGGCTTCCAAACATTGATTCTGACTCTTGAACGTTTCTTCAATTTCTTTGGCTTCTTTCAATTGAGCATGTAGACATATAATAATATGATGTAATTCTTCTGAGATTTGAGGAATTTTATTTATCTTAATCAATTATTCCTTGAGGAGTTGGTTTTCCTTCTTTGCTTTGCTTAATTGAGTGAAAGCATAGTTAAATTCTACCTCAATATCCACTTCACTCTCTTCTTATTTTGAGTTTGTCTGACATGATGAACATATTTCTTCTTGTTCTGTACCTACATATTCTTTGGCATTCTCTAAATCTATAATGGAAGAAAAATAGATATTATGTAGCTTATCCCAAAGTTCTTTAGCTGGTAACACTGTCCCGCTTTGACCTTTACTAAATCAGGTAATATTTCCAAGATAAAATCCAATGATATTTTTTTGTTCCTTTTCAATTCCTTCCTGGATGCAATTTTTGGTTTCTTTGTAGCATTGTATCCTGTAAAAACTGAGTGCCAAACATCATACCCCTGTTCCTGTAAAAACATTTTCATTCTATTTCTCCACATCTCATACTTTAGACCATTCTGACCATCGAATTGTGGTATTCCATTTATATACAAATTGTTTCTCTCCATGATCTTCCTTCCAGTGGTTAAAATGTTTTCTTGAAGGACCTTCTCTGATACCAATTGTTGGATTACTAAGAGGTGGGGGGGATGGGGGGTTGGGGTGGTGAATCAATAATGAGAATATAAACCAATTATTAGTACTTTAAACCACAATGTATATTATTTTACTTATTCAACCATGTTCATATGTGCATCATCAATATCTTACTGTATCATAAGCATTAACATTCATCAGTGCATAATAAGCAATAACAAACACATTCACACAATGCACAATACACCAATCTTTACGTGGAAACCCAATGCGGTAGAAAACCACCGAATGTTTTTCTTAAATATCAAGAATTACATTCAAGGAAGCACCAACTTCCTTTGTTTTCCAGCTGCAACTGGAAGGAGGCTCCGACCCCCTATTTTTAGGCTACAACTTGAGGGAAGCTCCAACTCCCTAATTCTCTAGCTACAACTAGAAGAAGGCTACAACCCCCTATGTTCTCCAGCTACAACCGTAAGGTGGCTACAATGACCTATCCTTTCCCCGTCCAACCACCCTGAAATATAAGTAGAAAGATGAAACCATTGTCACACTGTCACTGTGAGATATACTATTGTAAACCTGTACCAATCTGTGCCACTGACCTGTAATCAACCTATGCCATTGTCATGTAATCAACATGTACTTGTGCCTTTCCTGTACCAAAAAAACTAAATACACCAACAACATGTACCGATAATCTCCTCAATATATCAGATTTGATAACATAGATATCATACCCAAAACCACAAGAATATCACTCAAACCATGTGCCAACAATGCATATCAATCATGTACATCAACACTACAAATATAAGAAACAACATGTACCAATCACGTATCAACAACAAACCAAACTATGCCTCAACAAGATGTATCAATATCACCATGTACTTCAAGTATGTATCTCATCCATGTACCCAATCATATACCTCTACCATATACCAATAACATACACCAAGATAACCAACAAGATAACTATAGAAATGCACCACACTCTCCATAAATCAAATACCATAAATCCTCACATCAACCATGTGCCACAACCTCACTATTATACAACCTCTATCTATACCAATAACTTTAGCAACATACCTCAACCAAAAGCCCTCAAACATGAACCAATACTAAACTTCAATAGATCTTCCTTAGATCAACTCTACAACAAGCCTTAAACTTCCAAGAGGGCATCCAACAGATTTACAAGGAAAACCCTCAAACAGATTCATAGATTCAACACTACACATATGAAAACCATACCCTTTTCTTCTTGTAGCATTCTATTGTCAGAGTTTTACTGTCATGATCTACTGTCACGAATCTGCTGCCACAATTTTTCTACCGCAATTTTTTTGTCGCAATTTTTTCTGCTGTGATTTTTTTCCCGTGATTTTTTTTCTGCACTTTTGTTTTCGCGATTTCTTTGTCGCACTTTTTTTTTCCACACTCTCCCTGCCACAATTTTTCTGTTGCACTTTTCTTGCCTTGATTTTTCTCCCGCACTTTTCCTGCCACGATTTTTCTGCCGCACTTTTTCTGCCGTAATTTTTCTGGCGCAATTTTTCTACCACCCTTTTTCTGCCACGATTTTTCTACCGCACTTTTTCTACTACAATTTTTCTACTACACTTTTTCTTGTGCACTTTTTTTGCCTCTATTTTCTTGTCGCATTTTTTCTTCCGCACTTTTCTTGTATCAATAATACTAGCCCAAATAACCTTTCACAAAATAGATATTCGATGATATTCAATAGGTGATAATGGGAGAGAATTTCTCTCTTATTTATACTTCCATGTAGCTTCCTCAAGAGGTTGCCTTCTAACCAACCTAACCCACTTTCCTTCATTTAGGGCTAACCCACTTCTAACCACTTGCCCACTTAACTTAACCACTTTCCATAAATAGTAAGTTCTCCACTCCTAGTTGCAACTAACTTTATTATTTAATTAATTTCTTTTGCAACCACTTTGACTTATCCATAAATAGTAAATTCACCACTTCTTGTTGCAACCACTTTATTTTTTAAATAATTTCTCTTGGCAACCACTTCGACTACTTTCTTATTTAAATAATTTATCCTTACTCACAACTTCTTGTTGCAACTAACATTTCTATAATTAGTCAATTCATAAATTCTTTGCCCTTAACTAACTTCTTGCTGCAACCACTTTATTATTTAATTTAATTCTTGGTCAACCACTTTGACTATTCAATCTTCTCATCAGAACTAATTTACCATAATTACCAAACTCACAATTTCTTGTTGCAACTAATTTATTTTTAATCATTTTCTTAATGCAACAACTATACCCATGATTAACTCCTAGTTACCATCCATTTGACTAGTACACTTCTTAAATAATTGAATTCTTTGACCTTCTAGGGGCTTCTAGATAACTCATGAGGGTTCTCCAAATTCATATGTCCATAACTCTCTAACCGTGAGGATTTATGTGACGTTACACATATCACTGAAAATGGAATGACATATACTATCCATATAGAATAATATTTCCTATAAATTCACTGATATTCATTCCTTTATATCTCCAATAGACTCGGGTCCCTTACCCATTCCTTTGTGCTACCATAATTCACGACCGAACTTCTCCAAGGGTTGACATCAATATACAACATCACTCTCCAAGGGTTGACATCAATGATAACCAACTATCCATCAACCTAAGCCAACTGTTTGACACACTTTCCCTTAGAATGTCTAGCATATACCAAGATTAGATATCGATTTCAAAATATTTTTCACACCACCAACCTCCCTAACCTTTTAACTCAACAAAACCATGGTGTGTTATGAGGAAGATATCTCTATGGCAAGGGGAAAACCACAACAGATGGAATGACACCCAGAAATCAACTCTAATATCAAGTATGGTATATAAATGAAATGCTATCAAGGGAAGGATAGAAGCTTACCTCATCCAGACATTCGAAGAAGACCATTGTTGAGCACACGAACCAAACTTTGTACCTGCAACTTGTCCTCAACAACCAGGATACAAAAGCACGTGGTAACGATATATAATGTTAGCATATAAATTAGCATAATCCATTAACATACATAATAAATACGCCCATGGAAAAAAATACAAATATTTTCAAGATATCAATTGGACGAGAAAAGAGTATTTCGATTAATGTAATCAACAAAAGTACATAGGTGACAAGTCTCTGCATCAAAACATATCTGAATCGAGAAACTAATACCCTCCAGCTGAGCCTCCACCACTTCAATCCTCCACAAAGGAAATCTCACAAGTTAGAGTCAATGATGTTCTCCATGACAAGGTAAGAAGAGCTTGGGGGTTGAACACAAGAAGTTCAAACTTTCAAGAACAAAGGGATGCAGACTCAATATGAAGTGAAATTTCTCCAGGGTGTATTTTCTCTCAATGTGTTGAATCCTCCCCCAAGGCTTGGATATGGCTCAATTTATACCCTTCAAATGGAATTGAAGGGTAAAGTGAGAGCATTTCTAGTATATGGAAGGTAAAGGATCATCGATGTCATGACATGGCATGGAAACTAGACATATTTTCAATGTTTGAGCACCAAACTCGATGTATGCGGGCTGTAGTGGAGAAACCTGTGTATACACAAGTTGTATAACTGGCAGGTCATGTATATGGACAAAAATATGAATTTTTATCGGAGTGAACAAAAGCGAGGAATTTAAGTCTATGGAGGGAAATGGAAATCCATCAAAGAAACATGCATGGAGTGAGGAAAAATTTGTTATAAAAGATGCCCCATAATGTGTGAGGTTAGAGGAGTATCTACGATGGCCGAAATACATTATAGTTCCCAGAAGTGGAGTAGTGAAGACTCAACTTGAAGTGCTAGTTACTCGTAAAGATATTACAATTCACATTGACTCTGTATACATGGCTTCCAATCTGAATTACATTGTAGATCCATGTGGATATATATTAAATAGTTTTTCATGGCCATGAATAGGCAATACAAAGTGGACATATGCCATAGGGTGTCATAGTCATGAATAAGACACAGTGGAGTCCAATCTCAAAATCAACGAAGATATATATATATACAATGGAGCACAATCTGATCTTCCATTCTTACTGAAGTCATGTAGGTATTGGTCTGATGAAAGACAACAATAGATATAGGGGATGCTATTGTAAGTTGGATGTCCTCTACACTATCCTTCGAAGGTGCAAGTCTACATTATGTGAATTGAGACTTCATTTGATTACCGATCATTAAGGTATATCATTAACAAATGTGAGACAACCCACCGATAATGAAAGTAGGTGTCAAGGCACTGAGTACGTTTGACAAGTGTGAATAAGGGTGTTGAGGTCGAACACTTGAAGAATCCATCAATCAGGATACATTGATGTATTCCCAACTGTCGATGGCAGGATAACTTACCAGTAATGACTGCAAGCCTCTAGGTACTCATAAGACTCTAGATCATGATTACATAATAGATGAGCTGAAGTCGATGGAAGGAGACCCACTGAAAGAAGAGAATTAAGGTATCTCTCATCATCCAACATGAGGTACAAAACAATATATTGATAATTAAGAGGATCTTAGATGAATAATATGTTCACGAACCAACAACCACGTGCATCTCTCGCATGCACCATATGAAAGTAATACATGAAAGAGACCCTTTGAATAGCAACCAATGAGGAAGACTACCGACAAAGGTGAGGAAACCACCAATAGGGCTAATGGAATTCAAGACACTGCATGAATCCCAATGTGTGAATAGATTTCTTGTTTTCAAACAAAATGGAAACCCCCTAGTCAGTGACCAATGAGGAGATGTCATCTTCTTGGTTCAAGGTTACATACTGATGATGAAATTAGGCCCAGGGTGCAAGGTAGGACAACAACTTCATGTGATTATGAGATCCAATGAGGGTATGTCTGACATGAAAAGTCAAGAGTTCTGAGGAATGGACGACATAGGATTATACTTCTTTTGAATAAGAGCATGAGACATATGGATAACTCAAGCAACATAGTCTTAACACTAATCATTGAAAAAAGTTTGTGACGCATGCGGCATAGACAAAATATCCATAGGGACTAGAAGAATAACCAGTTAGAGGAGTAGAATCTAAGTAACGAGGTCAACTTCCTAGGGCCATGCTAATCCCAAAACTTGGATGAAATGGACTCAAGAGTTTGTGCTCTATTCAAAGGTGACACGACTGTTGCAGATAGGAGATAATATTCTTTTCCCGCTCGTCTTTTTTTTTGGGTTTTTTCATAGTCAAATAAATGCTATGATACATGAGAGGAAATGAGTGTCATGAATAAGAAACTAGCTCCAAGCAGTGGAACATACCTATTCTCAATGTAAGGGAATGCATGCAGGGCATGGACAATCGGGGGGATGTTTCCTCTATGGGTAAAGGGTGTCAAGATGCAAAGGATATATGAAAGGAATTACTTGGATAGTGATGTGAATTGTTGAAGTGAGAGGCTTATAACGAGAAAGCAAGAGCCAAAAATAGGCTCAAGAATGAAAGAAATATAACGGGATGTCGTTACAACTTAACGTGACCACTGTCCTTTTTCGTAGATGTTAGTCCCCTAGTCACGAAAAAGTATAAAATAATACCCAAGAAAACTCTTCTAGCAAATGGTGACTAGAGTATTCCTTTTTCGTAAATAGTCTACTTGGTTTGGTAAAGGGTTAAAATTATACCAAAATATACTTCCTTTCATAACCATTTAATGAGTGTGAAAGGGACAAGTTCACTTGATCCAGTTGGCTATTGGTGGCCACCCATCTATTCCAACTGGCTCGTCTTGTCCGTTTTTAGTTCAGCATGTTCTTTTGTACTTCTTTGTAATTTTGGGTTCTACACTTCTAGGGATGTCTGATGTCCCGCACATCTTCTAGATGGATATTGGTGGCCTCTCACCTAATCCAACTATCTTATTCTATATGTTTTCATGTCAGCACATCTTGTTGTACTTCCAAGGCCGTTTTGGAGGCCTAAACAATGTTTTTTTGGCTCCCCATAGTCAAACTTTAGATAGAGTCTGAGTTTGATGGTGGAATGTGTATCTCTTTGAAATATCTTTCCAATGGGCTATCACGCTCCTAAAACGAAGGCCGTATGAAAAATTTATGACCCCGAGAAGTTGAGGTACCAACTTACCCATAGGGGCCCACATGACTTTTGATGTTTCACCTCCTAGGGTTAGGTTTTTGGATGTCTAGAGTTTTGGCATTCATGAGTAATATCAAAAAGTCCTCTGGAGCCTCATTGTAATTGATTACGCTCATATGGATGCACGTATAATCCACATCTCTTCTCAGATATAGCTACCACCATTTGAGCAAGTGTTTCAGTTCTGCAGTTTTACAATTTCATCCTATTTCATTATTCAATAGAAGATATTGTTCACTGGATATCTGTGTTATTCTTCATATCTTTGTGTTTATTGTATTCAGTTTGTTAATTAGTTTGTTCCGCTCCTAAATCCGGATCAGTGGTATCAGAGTAGTGTACTCTTCATTTATTTTTCTTCGTGCATGTCCCCGACAAGATCTGGGTACAAGAAGTTGGGACTCGAACCAATCGATCCATTGCAATATTGGTCACACCGAGCCCAACAAAAACCCATGGGGGATGAAAAGAAAGATTATGGAGTAGGAGATCCTATTAAAATTTTTCTCAAGGAATCCCTCGTGCGACAAAGGAACAAAATTATGGACAACTTTGTGCAGATCCTTTGACGACTGCCCATAGGAGAAGCATATTCATCAAGAGGCCATACAATCCCCTTCAAGATACAAGTAAATTTTGATATTCCATTATTTTAAGGATTGATAGATTTGGATGTTATAGATAAATTGTTGAATCTGCTCGAAGGGTATTTTTCGGTCCACAATTTTTCCGATAGGGAAAAGATCACTTTTTCACTCCTCAAGGTCGTTCCCCATGTTAAAGACTGGTGGGATACTTACTCTGAGAAAAGGGACATAGAGGAATCTATAATGTTTGTGGTGGCCCCTACATGGGATTCCTTCCGGGATTCCATTAAATAATAGTACTACCCTGTTGGAAGCTATGAGGACTAGTACACCAGATGGACCACCCTACATCAAGAAAGGGACCAGACAATACCAGATTTCACCAATATTTTCCATACCTTGCACAC
The DNA here is from genome assembly GCA_010110895.2 of Picea sitchensis. Classification (NCBI taxonomy): domain Eukaryota; kingdom Viridiplantae; phylum Streptophyta; class Pinopsida; order Pinales; family Pinaceae; genus Picea; species Picea sitchensis. The sequence continues at coordinate 39,647 of SNQJ01S0192465.1, forward strand.
CAAATTGGGTATCAAAGACTCTAAGAATCATCTGGTTCTCAAATACCTTGGTTTTTTTCATAGATACATTCAAACAAAAATGGAGTTTCTGGACATCACCTCATTGGGCACGGCTTATAGATACGCTGTCAAGATCGAGCAAAAAGTTAAGCAGAAAAGGTGATAGTTTGGATCTGCAAACCCCTCACAGCCAAAGCAGGGAAAAGGAATCCCCAACCCACATAGCAAGGGACCATGTCAAGATGGCCACCCTCAATAAAACCAATCCAAGCCGCAACAAAATAAGGGAAATGAGAAGACGAAGAAGGACACAAGAAAATGGTCTGAGTACCATAAAATCCCTTGGCACAACACCGAAGAATGTCGCTCCAAGAAGTCATTGATGGTTGAACTGAAGGATTCTAAGTCAGAGGTCAATTTTGATTCCAAAACAAATCCTAAAGAAGGGAAGAGAATTATCGATGCTGAACCCAGTGCCACTGTATCTACCACCAAAGTTAGGCCAAGAGAACCAGAAGAAGGGGAATGCCTCTTTCACTTGAAGATGTGGGTAAATGGGGCTCTGCTTCATTTCATTATCGATAGAAGTATTCATAAGAACCTAATTTTAGTAGAGGTCATCAAGAGGCTAGACTTTCCAATGACACCACACCCAAAACCCTACACCATCGACTGGCTTCACCAAGGAAGAGATCTTTGTGTCAGCCAATAGTGTTGTCTGCTCTATGATATCAAGCTTTTCAAATATGAGGTACTGTGTGATATTGATCCCCTTGAAGTTTATGATGTTCTTTTAGGACAACCATATTTGTGGAAGTGTCATGTTGTGTATGATTCTAGACCCCGCAATGTTATTATTACTTTGGGTAGACAATTGTACAGGATACCAGAGGTAGTGTCACCTATTGCTATTTATTTAATCTCTGCTAATAAATGTAGTAAGGTCATCTCACAGACCGTGAAGTTCTTCTTCTTTGTGATCTGTGCTCACAGTAAGAAGAAGGTCACTGCCACATCCATGGCCTCTATACAGAGACTCTCTTTGCATAAGAAGCAATTGGATGGGATCGTGGAAGAATATAAAGACATCTTCTCCTCACCTACAGGGGTACCGACACACTGTCAAGTCAAGCATCCAATTGATCTGACCCCCGACACACCTCTACCTAATGGACCAGTCTATCGTCCCTTGTTGATGAAAAATGATTAAATTAGGCATAAGATGCAATATATTCTTCAAAAGGGGCACATCAGACCCATCTCCTCCCCTTGCAGAAGCCTGGTTGTACTGGTTTACAAGAAGAATGGGACTTGGTGACTCTACATTGATTACAGAGCCTTAAACAAAATCACACTCAGGAACCGGTACCCCATTCTCAGGGTTGATGACCTTCTTGACCAACTCAAGGGGGAAAAGTTCTTCAACAAAATTGACCTAAAGTATGGCTACCACCAGGTTCGCATCGAACCAACTGATGTATGGAAGACAACCTTCAAATATAAAGAAGGTCTCTTCGAATGGCTAGTCATGCCCTTTGGCTTAACAAATGCACCAACCACTTTCATGAGATTGATGGATGATGTATTGAGACCCTTCACTAACTCCTTTGTGGTGGTATATTTGGATGACATCCTCATATTCAACAGAATGTGGGAGGAGCGCATGCAACATATTCAACATTTTTTGAGCACTCTATGGCAACAAAAGCTATATGCCAACTTGGAAAAATGCTCTTTTGGCATGAACATGGTCCAATACTTGGGATACATTGTTGATGAGCATGGGGTACATGTTTATCCAGCTAAGATCCAAGTCATTCGTGACTGGACAACCTCGACCACACTGACCGAGCTTCTAATCTTCTTGGGACTAGCCAACTTCTACCGACGGTTCATGTTGGGATTCTCCCATATCGCATGGGCCCTCATCTAGGTGACCAAGGACAGTGGTGGGGCCAATTTAGTGTGGAGGAGGGAAAAACAATGAGAATTCGATGATTTGAAGCATCGTTTTTGCTCAGCTCCAGTACTCTCCTTGCTCAATTTGTAGCAACCGTTCGATATTGAGACGGATGCATCTGACTATGCTTTGGGTGCATTTCTCACTCAGCATGGTCATCCGATGGCATACCATAGTGAGACACTCTCAGATACTATCTGGAAATGCCCCACCTATGACAAGGAAGTGTATTCCATTTTACAAGCCTGATGTCAATGGAAACATTACATTCTGGGAAAGGAGACAATCATACACATTGATCACAATCCTTTGCAGTTCATACAGAAACATGGGAAATTGCAGAATGACCCCGATCAGAAGTGGTCCACCTACCTGCAACATTTCCATATCAACATCAACTATAATATAGGTATCTCAAATCATGTCACTAACTACCTCAGTCAACCTCTTGTGGTTGCGCTCACCACTGTGCTCCATTCCTGTGGACATGAAGCATATGATTGGCCCCAACTTTATCAACAAGATCCAAATTTCACCACCACCTATCATCTCTTGGTACAAATGCGAATGTCACTAATTTTCGCATTCATGATGAACTATTATACCACCTGGTCCATCTTTGTGTTCCTATAAGTGAGTGTGAAAATCTTATTTTGGAATCCCACTACAGTCGGATGGCAGAACATTTTGGTGTGGCGAAAACCGTGATCGTTTTGTAGAAACATTTTTATTGGCCAAAACTTCGACAGGATGTTATCAAGTATATCAGATCTTGCACTACATGTGCCATTTCCAAGCCAACCATCAATAAGAAAGGCCTATACACACCTCTTAATACTCCTGAGAAATCGATCTCAATGGATTACATGCTTGGCCTTCCATCCACCAAGAAATGAAATGGCTATGTATTTGTGGTCGTTGATCGGTTTTTGAAGATGTCCATCCTCACAGCCTGCAAGAAGAATATCACGATGAAGGATACTTCCAATATCTTCTTCAAATGAGTGAGGGTACACTTTGGGATACCACAGACCATCATCTCTGATTGGGACATCAGGTTCCTCAACACCTTTTAGTCAAGTCTCTTGTCATTGTTGGACACGAAGCTCAAAAAATCCACTGCTTTCCACCCCAAAACAGACGGCCAAACAGAGGTCGTCTATCGAATTATTGTGCACATCCTGCACATGTACAACTCTAAGCATCCATGTACATGGGATGAGATTCTCCCCTATTTTCAATAAAGTCACAACATGGCTCTCCATAGCTCCACCGACCATATCCCATTTCAAGTGGGACTGGGATTCCAACCCTTGGAACCCATTAATGTTGCACTTCCTCTTGCCACCACACCGACAGACTCTTCCCATGATCAGTTTGCGATTGACAAAGACACTAGATTCATTGAGCAGATTCAACACATCTGCCAAGAGGTCCAGGATATTTTTCATCAATCCAATGCTAAGTACAAGCAACGCCATCATCAACGCAGGGTACCACACCAGTTTTAGGTTTGTGACAACGTATGGTTACATTTGTCGAAAGAGTGTCTCACATGATCCCGTAGGAAGCTCCCCCCACTTCGCTATGGGCCTTACACTATCACCAAGGTTGTGGGTAGCAATGCTTTTGAGCTCAACACTCCACCCTTCCTTGGCCTGCACCCAGTGTTCAATGTGGACCTCCTTCGACCATATTTTCCACCATTATTGGACACCTCAGAGATCGCAGAACAACTGATACCCACATAGATCAACCCTGACTAGATCGAACAAGCATCCACTGATCAGATAGTGGAAACACAGGTCAAGGGAACTCGCCAGTAGAGGATCCAGATCTATTGGGTTGTCAAGGTAGAGAAAATCTTACACCAAGGCAACTGGCTCACTTGGGGCCAAATCTAGCAGAAGTTTCCTCACCTGATAAGGGAACTCAATGCAATGGAGAACATTTCTTCCAATGGGGGGAGGATTGATCTATTTGGTTATTGGTGGCCACCCACCTATTCCAACTAGCTCCTCTTTTCTGTTTTTAGTTCAACACATTCTTTTGTACTTCTTTGTAATTGTGGGTTCTACACTTATAGGGTTGTCTAAAGCCCCACACATCTTCCAGGTGGATATTGGTGACCTCTCACCTAATCCAACTGGATTTTTTTGTATGCTTTCATGTCAGCACATCTTGTTGTACTTCCAGGGTCATTTTGGAGGCCTAAACAATGTTTTTTTTGGCTCGCCACAGTCAAACAGTAGACAAAGTTAGATTTTGAAGACAAAATGTGTATTTCTATGAAAGAACTTTTCAACGGGCTATCACGCCCCTAAAACAGAGGTCGTATGAAAAAGTTACAACCTCGGTAAGTTGAGGTACCAACTTACCCATAGGAGCGCACATGACTTTTGACGTTTCACCTCCTAGGGTTAGGTTTTTGGATGTCTAGTGTTTTGGAATTCATGAGTAATATCAAAAATGCCTCTAGAGCCTCATTTTAATTGATTCTTCTTAGACATATGTGCATAGTAGCCACATCTCTTCTCAGAGATAGCTACCACTATTCGAGCAAGTGTTTTAGTTCTACAGTTTTATAGTTTCATCCTATTTCATTATTCAATAAAAGATATTATTCATTGGATATCTATTTTATTCTTCATATATTTGTGTTTATTGTATTCAGTCTATTAATCAGTTCGTTCCTCTCCTAAATCCAGATCATCACTCGAATATCGTTTTGTTTTTTCAGGAGTTTGAAAAGAGCTTAACCAAGACTCGGGGGAAGTCCCATAGGTAATGGTCAGAATGATCTTGAGTAAGAAAATGGGATTTGAACACAAAGTCATGTTGGGACTAAAAGTAACTCTCGTTCCTATGGATTAATATCGACATGGGCACCAAATGATAGAAGTGTTCTAACTAGGGAAACCATGTTTGGTAAGTCTCTACCACTTAATAATGACACTTCTAGTAGTAGCAGTGAGAAGGTTCTGTGTCACTAAGAAATGGGTTTGTACCTAGAGAATATGAATCGCGGTCATAGGACGATGCATAAATTCAAAGTGGGGTAAGAACCTATCTTATATATCGATGATAGAATATACTTGTCGAAGGCACAAACAAATGATATGACGCTGGAAATCTGTTAAAAACCCTGGAGAAAACCACTTCAAACCAGGTCTTTCACTGTGCTATTAGTCCATAAGGTCAAAAATAGAAATAAATAGGGAAAAACTATAGAAAGTGGGTAAAATTTTTCTATTAATAGTAAAAATAAGAAATTTTACCATACTATTTGAGTTTTTTACCCACATAGTGCTTTTGAGGCCATTTTCCCCATGATATTCAAGTGACAATTGCAGGCGATACAATCAATGGAATTGGAATCCGTCTAGACCAAGTATGTTCCTATCCCATTCTCTTCAATTTCAATGGTTTAAATTTCAATTTTAGTCACAATTTGTTTAGTAATAAAGGTCATTAATTAGAAACTAGGGCGTATGCGGGTGATAGTTTATTGGGTCACATACACGACCACATGTACATGGGAAAAGTGAAGTCTTCCAGCGTATATGGATCCTTATACACGACTGTCATAAGGATATCCCACGTACAACTACACAAACATGTTCTTAAAGAGGATTAACTCAAACAATGGCTTCTCTTTTGTAGGATGGTGGTTGAATGGAGGGAAAGGGAGCATGAGGAGGTAGATGCAACGTTAGAAAGAGATGTAGGGGCCCAACAATCTTTGAAAATATGTGGTCTTTATAAACTTTGGGCTATAAAAGGAATGAGAGATCAAGTGAGGTTTCTCCAGTTACTAATAAACTATTGGGATTTGTAAACAGATGCCTTCAATCTCGATGGGACACCATTGATAATTGGAGTGGATGGAATATAATCACAGGATTGTCTTGCCGAGGTGAGATGGTGAATCTCAAGGCCCAAGGGGCGGGAGGTGGGAGAACCATGGAAGAGTACATCTCCGTCAACTATGTTGCAAGCAGAGATAAAGTAGGGAGCCAACTCCCTATCAGGGTGATCGAGAACTTGAGCCTAAAAATCATTGTGCTTGTACTCACATGGATATCGGGGTCATCTTCATTGCACCAGTCATCAATTCCACTCATGTTATACGTGATGGAGTGTTTGAGACCCACTATTTATGACCAGTGTACCTCACTACTAGCCAACATGAAGAGCCAGTTGACGGATTGCAAACAAGGGCGAATGAGGAACTTCGGGTTTGCATCCATATTGTGTATTTTTTTCTTTGAAAGGGTTCCAGGTTTGAGCCCTAGAGTAGAGATTACTCAAAACAGACTTCACAATCCATCCATGTCATAATGGACTGAGGTGATGAGGCGGTTAGGAGGTGGTAGGGTGCCAACCCCCTACAATGATGAGTTCTTTCACTCGTGTCATTGACAGGTCATAGTGATTGATAACTAATACTATCCCTATGGAGGGATTGACTATCAAGGGGACTCGAACATGCCATTTCCTCTAGGATTCTCCTTTGGAAAGATCGGTAAGAATTGGTTTGTATACATTTCATTTTTTTGGGTTTTTTAATTTTGATAGAGGAAAAATAAAAATAAAATATTTTTGTATGGTATCATGTATTAACAGTTGTTCTCTTATGTAGACATAGGTCCATGATGACTAGAGGGATTCCCAAAACATTGAAGCAGGGGCCGAGTGTTGGTTGTGGAGCCTGATTATCTTCCTGATTCAGAGGTCCTTGCTTCCAGCCATGTTTATACCCCATGAAGTATTTACACCCCAGAAGTATGTACACTCTTCCACGCAGGGGAGTGCAGAGGGGGGGTACCCCCTCTGCGGGGTCCGGGGGGACTATCCCCCTGGCTGGGGGGTCGGGGGGAAAGTGGGCCCCCAATGAGGGTTCGGGGGCGAAGCCCACGAAGAAAAAATTTCCTTGTAAAAGTATATTGTAATTTCATTGTAAATATGGACCGTTCATTATAAGGTCGCAGATCTAACG
>SNQJ01S0192467.1:0-17863 GCA_010110895.2 Picea sitchensis
ATATTGATGAATCATAGTTGATGAGTAGTTGACACATGATTGGTACATACTTGGTACATGGTTGGATGCACTTGTTTATGGTACAGGTTGATTACAGGTTGCTTGGTATAGGTTGGTGCATGATTGATGCACTTTTTTATGGTACAGGTTGATTACAGTTTGAGGTACAGGTTGATGCATGGTTCAGGTTTATTGGTACATTTTTATAGTGTTATATCTCAAAGTGATAGTGTAAAAATGGTTCCATCATTATACTCCTATTTCAAGGCGTTTGGACGGGGCAAGGACAGGTGGCTGTAGCCACCTTCCGATTGTAGTCAGAGAACATAGGGGGTTGTAGCCAGAGAATAGGGGAGTTGGATCTTCCTTCAGGTTGTAGCCTAGTAAACCATGGGGTTGGAGCCTCCTTCCAGTTGCAGTTGGAAAATAAAATAAGTTGGTGCTTCCAATGAATGTAATTCTTCAAAACATATAAGAAAAAGCATTATGTGGTTTTCTCCCGCTTTGGGTTTCCACGTAAAACACCGGTGTATTGTGTATGTGTATGATTGTTAATTTGTTCAATGCTTATTTACTCTACAGTTATTGGATGATAATGCTACATTGATATAACACTTGGATTGTATGGTTAAAAAGGATTAAATTTATCTATTACTGATTCACCCCCCCTCCTAGTAATCCAACAACAACAACACTAAGCAGATAAACAACATAATTCACATTGCACAAAGCACATCAAGACACAAGATATACGTGGTTCACCCTAGTGTGGGGCTACGTCCACCAACTTCTTCTTCTTCTTTATTGGTATTCAATCTTCTTACATTCAGTCACTCTTGTGCACAATGCCACAGAGCCAAACTCCGCAGAGGACGGAAAATTTGTGCGCTGCACACCAGATCTTCCTTCCCAAAATTAGGTCAAGGCACAGAGCCAACTTCTTATTAGCATAGATCCTTAGTTTACATAGTAAGTTGCACAAAGAAAATTACAACATTTTTCACTAAGCCAACATTAACACTTACAACATATTGTGCACATAGCCAACAAGACTTCTTACATCACTTAGATATGTATTTATACATTTACAAAAATGCCTAATCATGGGTAAACCCATGGGCTGACATCCCATAACCCATTACATAAACCCTAGTAAACCCTTTTCTAGGTCCACAAGCCCACAAAATAAGTGATATCCCGTGATCTCAGCTCTGCCTAGGTGCTCCATCTTCGATCAGCCTGTCAAAGTCCAAAAATTTATCAAAAATGACCAATGTTTCCTCAAAACTTGGTCGAGGGCCAACAGCCCCCAACACTCACCTGTGACTTGTCCTGAGTCACTCATATATGGGCAATGTTTCTTCAAAGGCCTCAATATTATCTCAAGCTGCCTCAACTTGCTGCTTCATCAGAGCTTCCTGCTCGGTGAACTCTTGAATCACTTGATCTGTAACAGGCCCTTCCATGCGTTGTTCCACTATCACAACCACTTGGTCTAGCTGTGAGCCTTGTCCTTCAATATCTTAAAAAATCATGTAGGCTTCATCTTGCATACGTTGTAGTCTGTGTGTAACTTCCATGAATCTGCTCTGGATGGCAATAATTTGATCTGGATTGCACGTTGCTCTTATGATCTCTTCATTCGCTCGACCACAATGAGTATCTTAATTTTCGCCTACACGGTGGATGCTTGTTGATGCGCCTCCTGTAGTTGTGCTTCTAGTTTCCTCAGCTCCAGATCTTCTGCAGGCATTCATAGGTTTGTGCACTTCGATCACTCAACTGCTTACATTCTTAGGTGAGGGCCCTGATCCTTCCAACTGCACTCTTGGTGGCTTCCTCCCTCTGATCGAGCACTTCTTGTGGATTGTCCGACACTTATTGGATATCTAGATATGTTATCCTTGCTTGAAGCTATTGAATGACCTCAGTGAGCTTCCCCACTTGAATCTTGACAGACTCTTGTTCCTCATGTGCCAAGCCTGTCACAGGGCAAAGTGCTTTAGTCGCTTCTTCTTGGACCACAGTCTTCTCTGTGAGTAGATGGTCTTTTTCTTTTTGCATATTTTCTTTGTCCTCATTTAACATTTCTTGAATTTCATCTTTCTCCTTCTCATAGGTGGTTATGTAGGACTGTGCAACTCGTAGTTTCTTTAAGACCTCCTCATTTTCTTGCTTGAAGGATTTTGTAGCCTTCTCCTTCTCTTTGTGGACTCGATGAATTCGAGCCTCTCTTGCATCTGCTAGTCTTCGTAATTGGCTAGGATCATCCCCCAATTCGACAATATTCGACGAAGAAGGAATAGTAGGTACTTCACGGCTTGAATGGATGGTTTGTGGTATCTCCTTCAGCTCCTTCTTGATTCTTTCATACAACGTCTCCTGCTTTTCTCCATATCGTTGTCAGATATCCTCTGAAGCATCCTCCACAGCTGTGATGATTAGATCAATGTCATCCTTTGTAAGCGTGGCCTTCATCTTGGGCTTACTGGCACACATCTTCTTTCTTGCCGAAGGTTTCTCTTTATAAGCCTTCCTTTTCTACGAAGTCTTTGTTCCAACATGGGGATCCTGAGGTGGTGTAGCTTCACCTTCTTCTTGTGTTTCTCTGTCATCCCCTCCTCCTTGTCCATTGCCTTGGTCTTCTCCTCCTACTTCTGGCGAGCCAGAGGCATCTTCTGGAGAGGCGTTTTCCTCCTCATCATATTCTATATGCTATACTTCTACCTTTTTCTTCTTTTTCTTCGCGTTGCTTTTCTCGACATGTTCAACCTGGGTGACCAAGGGGCTTCCTATGATGTCAGCATCAGAGAGCTCTGCATCTTCAACCGGTACAAGGAACTTTGTCGCCCATTCTTTGGTGATATACTCCATGTCTTCATCGGTCATCTTATAATATGACTGCAACTCCTCCTTGCTCTCATCCCTGCACGTAGTGATATAGATAAAGTGACGATCTACGCGAAACCTCACTAGTGGTATGTACTGGTGAAATGTGTTTGGTGTCATGCATGGAAATTCCTCAATAGCACGCTTCAGTTGCTGGTAGTAGGCATGGAACATAGAGTTCGACTGCCATTCCTTTGACATATCATTCGTATACCACAAGTTATATAACCTTCTATCCAATGGCTCCGATGGCTCAACTTCTAGAAATGTCTCTCCTTCCGGCATCTACCAAGAGACAAATGTGATTAATATAAGTAACCAGCTAAAATGAAATTCATACCCCTGATCATGCACTTCACGATAGTATTTATCGATCTCGTTGATGAGGTAACTCACTCATTTCATTTGCATCCCCTCTACGTACTTCCTAGCAAGGTCTACTACAAACCCAGTGACCTGTGTCATACGGTTCTTTCTAACGAGCTTGCCAACTATAAGTTGGAAAGAAAGGCGCACTACGCCATCCTAGATAGAGGATAACTTGTAGCCTCGTTTTCCTTTTTCTGCATTTCCATAATCCTCCTTTATGCAATGTGCTAAGGAGCGATCTGAAGTCTTCCCTGGGTAGAACTGTTGAGGGTTCAGTGTCTACATGCTCAATCCTGTAATCAAGTGGATCAACGTCGGATCTACAGTGATGCACCTATCGATTCATAGGTATCCTCCATGGTAGCATGACAAGAGGAGCTTAATGCAGGTGTTAACCTCCTTATGTCGGCCAAAGTGACGGATATTCATTACATTTAGTATCATGGACTACTCCATCTCCTTAATCCATAGTTGGGAGACTATGCGTGGCTTCTTCCCAATCGTCTTCATCAAATACCTATGGGGCGCAAGCATGGTGTAGTGCTTTCTATCGCCGAGATTAAATTCATTGTTATTCAAAGATGGGATCTATCCTAACTGGGTTCCAACTACATGTATCCCCTTCAATATGTATGCCGTGATCAACATGTACTGAAAGTCACGTGGGATGTTGTCGCGGTTAACAATGCCAGCCAAAAGCGGTATATAATCTCACAAGACTGACAGGATCTGCTTTGCATTAGCCATATTGTCGCGATTCTTACTTCTCTTCTCATTTGCGGGGTTATCATGGCTAGAATGACGTCCAGTCGAAGGGGATGCTTGTAGTTCCCCAGTTGATCATGCTTGTATTCCTACAGAAAATTGTTTGTCAACCATTATCTTCGTAAGGATCTCCCCAACAGATATCTCTAACACGCTAGGTTCACTCGACATTCACACTTGTAAACAAATAGATCGGGTAGGAGAATGGAAAAGCAAGGTAATCCAATGAATGGCGAGGTATATAAATCACAACGTGATATACAATTTATTCTCTATTAGCTCAGATAATCACGGGTGGCCAAAAGTGGTCCCGCCGCAGCGTTCGACGGGTTAAATAAGAAAGCGTCATAACGGATTCCTCCAATGGACAGGAATGCATCCATCAATGTGAATTCGTCTTTTATGGTGTGGTCTCAATGGTCCATTTACTCATAACTGTGTTTTCTAGCCATTCTGGAGCGTCATTCTAACAGTTGGGGTGCCTCCAATGGTCATATAGCTTCATCGTGTTGAAGTCCCATTCTGTGTGGTTCTGTTATTTCGATGAGGTTCAAGTTCTGCAGATCTGCCTCCTGCAAATTCTTCCTTCTGTTCCATGTAGCTTTTAGCTTAGATTTATTCTTAATGAGCTTCCTTGCCTTCTTTCCCGTGATCTGAGCTTCTCTAACAATTTCTGGAATCCTCTTTCCATTTGTATTCTTATTCTCTCATGGTAAAAGGACTTCGCACTGTTGATGTTCTCTTACATATTCTGAGGTTAATGTCCCTTCTCTTACTATTTTTGGGGTGGCTATACTTCTTTCTTGCATGGACAGTTCTTCAATCCTTCCTGTGTTCTTTCAACTTCGACAACTAATTCTCTTGCCCTCTGTTTCTTCGACTTATCCTCTTGTTCTTCTATTAGTTGCTCTATTTTTTCTGGTTATGAAGTCCCTTAGTTCTTGCTTTTTATGTTTTGTAGCTTCCTCCTCTACTTTCCTTCTGATATGATCTTTCTCAATCCAATTCTTTCCTAACAAAAGTGGAAAAGGGGCGTTGTTCTCAACAAATTTAATGACCTCAAATTCTTCTTCAGTCGATGTTTCATGAGAAATAATAGGTATATTAGTAACTCTTCCACATAGGGTTATCATATTTCCTTTAAACAAGCCTATCCTTCCCAATGAAGGTACCATAGCAGGCTTTCCCAAAATTTCCCAAGGGCTTTCTGGCATTATATTCACGTCTGTTTCTTCGTCCAATACACAGTCTATGTAAAAGTCTTATATTCTTGTAACTATGTGTTGTTTTACTTTTGGGATCTCTGGTAAACTAATGTCTCTATGATCATTCATTGTTTCTTTCAACTGTAACAACATAGTCTCCGACTCTTTCGCTTTATGATTCTCCAACATGCTCTTAGACTCTTGAATTTCTTCAGAGTTTTCTTGTCTCGTGTTCATCTTTTCAACTTTAGCAATCATTCTTGGACAATCCTCAACCTTATGACCAACAACTTTACAATAAAGACAAATAGGACATGTACCAGGGCACTCCTTAGCAATATTTCTCAGTTTTCTGCAATTATAACACAGTGTCAATCCTCTCTTTCTTTTAAACATTCCCAAGCCTTTCTTGTACTGTGCACTGGGGTCACAGTGTTGGACCTGCAATCTGGAAAAATTCTTTCTAGGTTCCTACATCCACTTGTTAGTCCAAAAATTCTTTCTATGCATAGAAATAACATATATTTCTCTATTCAGATCAAATCCTTCTTCTAACTTTTCCCTACCATTCAGACTAGGACAAAATCTTTCAAACATACTTAGATTCATGCTTTCAAAACAAAATTTTCCACTTATCTTACTCTTATCAGAGCACAAAGCTTTAAGATCTTACCTCTTTTCTTTAGATCAAGTTTCTTTCTTAGCATAGAGATTCGCAAGTCAAGTAGAATATTGTGCACTACAATAGCAGATCTACGCACATATCTTTCTCTTTTCTTCAGTTCCCAACAATCACAGTTTCATGTCCTGCCAACGGAACCATTTGTTGGCACGGGGGAAGACCCAAGGTTCAACTCTAATAGCACACCAACAAACCACTAACTATCGGCCCTTTCATCAACACCTGCAAGGCAGATGAAGTATCACCTGAGGTAGAGGCAAGGGGGTTGCATGACACAGGTGTCTACAACCAAGCTGGGACATAGATCTATGATTACAATGCTTAGAAGATCACTTAGACAATAATATGCATTAGTTCATGAGTCTCATTCACATCATAGACTAAACCCTTATTACAAATCAACGCAGTAGCAATAAAGATCAAGCATTTTCAATCACTTAGCACATAGCATTAGCTCAAATCTAGCATTCATTTATCTTCAATACCTTTAAGCACTAAGCAAGAACATCATATGCATTCATCATACATTATAACAACATAACTACGCAAATAAACAGCATAATTCACTTCGCACAAAGCACATCAAGACACAGGATATACGTGGTTCACCCTAGTGTGGGGCTATGTTCACCAACTTATTCTTATTCTTTATTGGTCTTCAATATTCTTACATTCAGTCACTCTTATGCACAAAGAAACAGAGCCAAACTTTGTAGAGGACAGAAGATATGTGCACCAGATCTTCCTTCCCAAAATCAGGTCAAGGCACAGAGCCAACTCCTTATTAGCACAGAGCCTTACTTTACATCGTCAGTTGCACAAAGCAACTTACAACCTCTTGCACTAAGCCAACATTAACACTTACAACATATTGCACACATAACCAACCAGAATTCTTACATAGCTTAGCTACTTATTTATACATTTGCAAAAAGGCCTAATCATGGGTAAACCCATGGGCCGACATCCCATAACCCATTACATAAACCCTAGTAAACCCTTTGTTGGGTCCACAAGCCCAAAAAATAAGTGATATCCTATGATATTGGCTCTGCTTGTACGCTCCATCTTTGACCAGCCTATTGAAGTCCAAAAAGTGATCAAACATGACCAACGTTTCCTCAAAACTTGGTCGAGGGCCAATAGGACGGTTTGGCATATAGTTGTTTCTCCTTTAGTAGTTGTAGCACATTGTGAACATGTCACACATGATCCTCCCAAGACTTTCTATAGATTAGTATATCATCAAAAAAATACTAACACAAATTTTTGAAGGAAGGGCTGAAAATGGAATTCCTCAACCCTTGGAATGTGGAAGGTGCATTTGTAAGGCCAAAAGGCATGACCAAAAATTCATAATGGCCTTCATGAGTTCGGAATCTTGTTTTTGGGATATCTTCTTCCTTCATTCTAATTTGATGATACCCTGAACGAAGATCCAACTTTGTGAAATAGATTGCTCCATGTAGTTCATCTAACAATTCATCAATGACAGGAAAGGGAAACTTATCTTTAATAGTGATCTTGTTGAGGTCTCTATAATCTATACACATACGTCATGAGCCATCTTTCTTGAATACCATTACCACCAGTGCATAGTAAGAACTTTGGCTAGGTCTAATAATGTCATCCTCTAACATTTATTCAACTATACGCTCAATTTCACTCTTATGGGCATAAGGGTATCTGTATGGCCTGATGTTAGGAGAAACACTCCCATGAATTAGGTGAATATCATGATCATGATTTTGAGTGGGTGGAAGACCTTTGGGAATATCTTCAAATACTTTGGAATTCTTATCAATGATCCCTTGGAGATATAGGGGAATAGATGGCTTAGATGTTTTAACATATAGTGAGCATAGTTGTGAAATAACACCTTTATGACCCTTTTTCAATAATTTTTTCATTCCATTAGAGCATATCACCTTAATGGGTTTCCCAGTGATACCTCTTAACTCAATTTATTTTCTTTCCAATGAAAATTTCATGAAAAGTTCTTGAAAATTAAAAGCCATTGTTCGTAATGATTGTAACCATTGGATTCCTAGTACGACATCAACACCACCCATGGGTATAGAAATCATTGGACTATTCATTACATATTAACCCATATTAATATTGATCTTATTTCATTTTCCTGAGCAATTGATATTTCCTCCATCAACAATCATTACTTGAAACTCTGGTGCTGGATATACAAAGCAATTGAGAGCTTTGTCTAATTTATAGTGAATGAAATTATGAGTACTACCAGAATCAATTAGGACTATTACCCTTTTATTTTTTATATATCCTTCGATATTGAGGGGTTGAGGAGTGATAATTCCATCCAATGCATTACACGATATCGTGGGAGTCAACTTTTCAGAAGAAATCGCTTCTACGTTTTCATCTTGAGATGGTTCTTGTTCTTGTTCTTCTTCCTCTTCACAATATATGTAGAATCATTTATTCTCACCACACTTATGTCCCTTAATGTACTTGGTGTCACAATTAAAGCATAAACCTTTTTCTTTTCTTTCCTCCAATTGTTGAGGTGTTAAGCTTGTAGGTTGAGGTGTTTTAGAAGAAGGAGCATTATTCTCCTGATAGATGTTAGGATTGGTCCTTCTAGTAGCCATAGCCATATTTTTACTTTCAACATTTCTTGCCACCCTAAATACATTCTCCAATGTTTTGGGTTCCCAAAGGCAAACCTCATGTTGAATGTTATCCTTTAAAGTTCCTATGAATACATCAATCAAGTGCTCATTTGGAATATGTGTTACCTTTATATTCAATCTTTGGAAGTTCTCAATGTTCTCTGTAACTTAACCATTTTGATTGAGATTTATCAATTGGATAAAGAAGGTATTTCTCCGTGTATCCTCATAGTGTGCTATCATTTCTTCCGTGAAAATTTTCCAAGTGACGAGTGATTTGCGAGAACAAAGCCATCGATACCATACAAATTGATTAGGTTCTAAATATAAAGAAGCAATTTTAGCCTTTTGTGTATGTGGCACATTATGTAGATCAAAGAATTGCTCCATCTAAAGTATCCATGTGATTGGGTCCTTGCCATCAAACTTCCTCNTTGTGTATGTGGCACATTATGTAGATCAAAGAATTGCTCCATCTAAAGTATCCATGTGATTGGGTCCTTGCCATCAAACTTCCTCATATCGATCTTAGGAATGTGGTTGGTCTTCAACCCAAAGTTGGAGTTTCTCCATTCTTTATTCATCTTCCTTGTGTCCTCATCATGAATTTCATGGGATATATTTTCACTTTCAGTTGTCCTCTCTATTACGAAATTTTTCAATCCTTCCATGATCTCCCTTTTTAAACCATCCATCTTAGTATCCATTATTGCCTCCAAATTAGCTTCAGTTGAATCCATCATCCCTTGTAGTTCATATTTTGTCATTGTCTTCTTTTGTAATTCATTTATGTCCCTACGCATTTCTTCACCTTCATCAAGAGTCCAAGCAGGATTGTCTGGAGTCTTATTTGGTGTAGAATTTCCCTTTTTTTGTGGCATGTTGGCCAAGTATCACTTTTAAAACTTGATTTTGAGGTGGTTCTACTAGACAATATTTCTTTTGTTGTATCTCCAAAGTTCCAGCCCTTCTAGGTATGAAACTTTCTTTTTTGTATTTCTATGATATTTCTTCTCTGCAATGCCACAGTTCTGATCAAAATTGGATGTTCCAAGTGGAATTTACAGTAACTTCCCCACAGCTTACTGATTTTTGTCATTTCCAGGAGATCTCACTTGTATAGCGTGCCCCACACAAAATAATTGATAAAAAAATTTAAACGTGTACCAAAAATGCTACAGACTGTCCACTATCAAATGCAACCTATCTCACTCAATTTGGATACTCTAGGAAGAAGTTATGATTGTTTTACCCGAAACACCTGCTTGAGACTAGTCAATAGGAATAGTCAGATACCCTATCTTCCACAAGGTGTATCTACAAATGTAAGATGAACCAGAAGCTGAAATTTTTATCACAAATACCTTACTAATTTAAGGGAATAAAATTCAGATTTCAGGGTCTAAAACATTACAAACAAAAAAATTATAGTGAGAATTCCGCAATGACTCAATTCAAGATGATTCCAAAACCCTATCTTACACAGGATGTATCTCCGAAAGTATAAGGCCTCAGAAGCTGAAATTTTAACCCAACGTACCTTGATCCGTCTACTAAATATCCTCCAAGGGGTTCCTTCTGAAACATCGTAGAAAATAAATTATAGTGAAAATTACAAGGTGTCTCATATGTAGCAGCGAAACCCCAAGATCTTGAGCTCTGATACCATATGTTAAGAACCAAATATCAATATAGCATAGAAAAACCTCAGAATAAGTACTCAATGCCTTGAAAAATAGATAATTTCATATAATAAGCCTCTTCTAAGGGGAAACCTCCTTTTACACCACATAACTATGAAAGTACAAGATGATTCCAAATGAAAATGTCTCCTTGGTATATATAGGAGACTAGGAGGTACAATTACAACTAATGGACCCAAGCCGGCATAAATAAAATAACATTACTAATGCAATATTCCCCAATTAAGGGGTAATGTGCCACTATTTAGGGATTAACATCACCCTTTCATATTATTTATGGCACATAATCAATTTTTCCTACTACATTAGGGTTTCCAGTAATGAGGTTGTTACAGGAGAAGGATGCTGAAACAGATGCCACTCGAAGAAGAAAAAGATGAACTAATCAATGTCCAACAAACAAAAGAAAGGGCCTTCAATAATGCTTAGTTGCACCAAGACAATATCAAAAGGGATTTTGATAGGCATACCAAAAAGGATGACTTCAAAGTGGGAGACTTGGTATTAAGATGGGATGCCAGAAATGAAGACAAGGGAAAGCATGGGAAATTTGACCATCTATGGCTGGGACTTTTCAAAATCGTGGTGTACCATGGGAATAATGCTTATCTGATAATGAAAGGAATGGAGGCATCATTGTAGGAGGACCTTTTAATGGCAGGTTCCTAAAACATTATATCGTTTAAAGAAAACATCACCCTTTCCATTCATTGTACATAACCATTTTATTTTTTCAGTTGAAATTAGATCAGCAGAATTGAAGCCCGAGGTGAAGGCCCTGAGTTATGTTGAGTAGATTTTGAGTTTTATAAATAAATTTGGTAATTTTAGTTGCATCAATAAATCATAGACCAATGGGTAGGCACTCGTTCTGTCATTCTTTTCTACCTCGCATGGAGGATAGCATCCCCAGTTGGAGCCCATGTTATCACCATAACAAATTTATGTGGCAGATCTAGTTTTCAAAATTTAGAGTGATGTTAAACTAATGTAGAGGCATGATAAACTGGAGGACAGGGCCAGATCTAGTGGGAGGAGGCTAAATCTATCCGAAGTGTGGAGTTGATGGGACCCGATGGGTCACAGATCGCGAGCGCTACAGATCAACGGTCGGGGATCATTTAGGGGGGAGAACGTGTGCGGAGGATAATTCCCGAACGTGGGCTGAAAAGTAAATAGTGGTTTCAGCTCGAGAAAATGTGGCGCCACCAGGTGAATTTCAGGGTGATAAGCGGGTTGCCCCAAACCGCTTCCCCTCGCCCCCAAAATCATAAAAGTATATAAACGAGGGCACTTGTTGTTATTTTATTATTTTTCATATTACTGGGACGTTGGAAGATTGGCGTGACCGCTCCATTCAAACTGAATCTCAATAGTACGCCAAACTCACACATTTTTTTCCCATTCACAGGTATTTTTCATCGCCACCATGGACCTTATCATTATGTCAGTAGCAGAACAAGATCCCATGTCAAACGAAGAAGCCCTAATTGACAGAGATTCAAATGTGTTTGACACTGAAATAATTGTCTCGCCCATCTCCGTGTCCAGAGATAATCTATCAGATAATGTAGGGAAACAGATACCCTTCCTTGAAGAAATCCAAGCTACCATAGGCCCTTACACTGTCAAGGTCGCATTCCCCTTCCCTGAATTCATAGTTTGGTGCGCAGAGCAATATTCACAGGAAGCAAATGTTGTCTTAAATAAAATGGGGTCTGAGGTCTTGTGTAGAGTAGATATTTTGTCAATTTGATACGCCCTCGACATATCAGAGTCCCCCTCAGCAGTGTCTGAACTGTTTGAATAAGAAAATCTAATCATGGTTTACATAGAATGTCCCTCCGAAGTCAAAAACATATTTTTGCAAACAATTATCAAACCAGAACATATTTCTGAGAGTCTGGCCCTGCCAATGAGTGTAAATATTAAGGTTATTGAAGTCCAATGGGTTTGTTCCATACTGAGTCAGATTTTGGGTCTACATAATGAAAATTATGCGGTTGAGGTCATGTTAGGTTTTATGTTAACGTTTTTTAGTCAGAGTCCAGTCAATCAATTTGCATCATCTTTGATAGATTCATAGATGATAATATCCAAAAGCAGCTAGTGAATTTTCAGTCACTAAGACATTTCAAATATTACAAATACTTTTTAAAGACTTCCCTAGAGACAAACAAGAGAGAGTTTCCTGAAGCAGCATTCATATCAAATGAATGTAAAAGAATCACAATGCTCAGATTTATTAGCAAGGTCATGTCCAGATTTTACAACTTGATTTTCAACACCAGCCTGCCAAGAGTCCTAGATGACATGAGGATTTATTTACATCCAAATCTAGAAAACAGAGTGGGGGACTGGATGTTTTTCATGCATTCAACAATGATATGGGTTTATGGTTGTCATGAATCCCCCTATATTCTACCTATTTTTCTGACACCCATATTCTTTTCCCTAGAGTTCATCAGGAAATAAATCATATTAGAGATAGAGCACTTCCTGAAACTACACAAGGCATCCAACCTCAAATTCCCTTTCATCATTGGACCCTTCATTGTAAAAAACAAATCATGCTTATCTCAGATCTAGGCCAAGATCAAGGAGTTTGGATTTGCATAGCTATAGGGAATAAGATATGATCCACATCAGATCATATCCAAGAGAATATTGATAAACAAACAGCCCCCCTATGAGAATGAACATGTTGAGGGATTTGACAAATTGGAAAATCTAGATGTATGTGATGATATGGAAGCAATATTACATCCATATCAAACACAGCAAGTGGAGGAAACCCTGTAACAAACTCAAATATAGAAGACTCTTCAAAATATGATAGTTAAAGTTCCCAAGATAAGTGTTTACAACAAAAGGATTAGTTCAGAGGCCCTGGGCACCAGCAGTCAGTAGACTGCCCCTAAGAAGATGAAGATCACACAGTCCCCACAGATAGTGGATCTAGATGAGGAGGAGCCTAAAGAACAAGTGAATATGGATATGGTGTAGAGTGGCATTAGCAATCTAGAAGTTGGGAAAGGGAGCAAGATACAAAGTGAAGGAAGCTCAAGAACCTTCAACCACAAAAAGCACATCTTTGATAAGGCAGTTGGAGCAGCCTATCAATCTAAAGAGGATTTGGAAAAGAAATATGTTGAGAAGGGAAACTTGGCTATGAATCAAATGAGGGAGTTAAACCCTGAAGTAGAAAATATATCTCAGCGTAAGTCTTCTATGTTCATAGTGAGAGCTGTAGAGAAGAAGACATTCAATATAGTAGTTGCAAATGAGGATAAAGTATCTGAGATCAAGCTAAAATATGAGAACATCAGTTCTCCTGACAAAGTGAATTTCCACAGGAATACCAGTGACATGTTGTATTCATATTACTTGGGTCTAAGTCTGAAGAATTCAAATATGTCAACTTATGTAATTAAGTTAGAAGGAAAGTTGAGGCAAGAAAAAGAATCCAGTAGATCTTGGAAAACTTAGGTCAAGAGGCTGGAATCTGAAGTCCCTCGGGGAGTGAAATCCTCCTTAGAAGAAAAATACAAGCTAATTCAAATCTTGAAGAAAAAACTAAAAATGTCTGCCATGGAGCATCCACAAACAACAAAACTGGTTTCTCTAGAATAGGAGAAGGAGGCATGTCAACAAGAGGCATTGAATTACAAGGCCAAGGTATTACAGCTGGAACAAGAAAAAGTGAATTGATCACAAGGGAAGACATAAGTACTAATCATGGTTGTTGTTGTACCTTCTACTGTGGAAATTGGGCCAAGCACTAAAGGACTTTTCCAGGCTATGTCCCAAGTCAGCCTGAAGGTGGGAGAGATCAAAGGTCTAAAGGGATATATAGAGAAATTAAATTAGGAAATGAAAACAAAAGATAAGAGGATGGCTCAGTTCCAAAAGGAGAATCAAGCTTTGTAGGAAAGAGTGGACACGTTGAAAACGAGGTTGAGAGGCAACGAACTATTGCAGGGAGCCAAACACATCATCTGGGATTCTATTTTTGTTGAAGCTTCCAAGTTCAGAGTGTACTTGAACTTCATCAATGACAAAGATAGCATGGCCATCACATCCAAAAGAAGGTGCATTGTTGTAAATGATATCCTAGCAAATAAACCCTCAAAGTGGGCCTAAAATGATATAAACCTATTGAATTACATCCCCACTTTAGAACTTTATACCATTGGGGTCAAAGACAGGATTACATTGACCATCTGGGCCAGGAGGGTCATTGCCAAGCATAACCTACTAAAATCAATCCAAACCAAGGCCATACAGATGGAGCAAAGTATACAGGAGTTCAAGGATATGTTTGAGGAGTTTTTCATCAAAGGCCTCCCACCATTTTGGGATGGCAAAGGAAAATTTTATGATCAAGAGGAATACAAATCTCACCTCGCCGAATGCAGAATGGATCATTCTAAGTTTGAAAGCCTGGAGGATAACTTAAAAGGAGAAACCCTAGTGAAATATCTTATCGCAGATTTTGAGATCTTAAATCAATTCAAGATAGTAAAGATTAGATTACCAGTCATGACGTATGCCTCTTGCACTAACTTGGAGATCCTAATTAAAGAGATGATGGACTATGACATTCCTTCTAACTTACAATGGAAGGAGATAGTGCAGCTAGGCAAAATAAAGTGCAGTTTTCTAGGAACCAACAGATAGTGCCCAAGTGTCACCAAAATGGTAGATCAGACAGAGGACCAAATCAAGACAAATGGGAAGAGAAGAAGCTGAAGAGTCAGAGTAATCGGTCATTGGTTCATGAAACGTTTTTTGATTAATCATTATAATCAGTTCCCATACCAAAACTGTCAAATGTAATTATTGTAGTCAGTTTTAGAAACTGAAACATTTCAGTTCAGCTATTGTAATCAATTTCTAATTGAAAGGAACTCGAATTGTATAAATATTAGAAGTGTTGATTGTATTAATGTTGGCATAAGTGCAAGGGAACCTCCTTAGTTGTTCTGAACTAAATTGTAATTTTTTGGAGCTGAATTAAATACATATGTAGAATCTTTTTAAGTCTCTATGAAAAGATTATAATGGTGGTGATATGAGTTTTGTCTTCTCTCATTGTATGTATTTCCTGTGTTTCTTTAATTCCATTTACATTGTCTTCGATTTAAATTGGATAGTTTAAAAGCTCAGAATTCATCTTGTGATGCTCCCGGCTTAAGCAATTTAAACTATGTGAAATTCTTCATAACTAATTCAGAATTCATTTCATTAAATGCTCTGATGCATTTAATTGTTTCCCTTTTATTCTTACACTCTGAAAACTAAAATTTATAACCCAGATTCATCACCTCACTTATCCTTTATCCTCTGGAGAGTTCTACAGGCTAGTCAATGTGTTCATTCATTTTCATAATTAGACTCCATATCCCTAAGTGTCCCTCCCCTTCTTTTCCATCAAATTTATAAAAAACCCCCAAAACACACTAAATCTAGACATTGATTTCCAAAGAAACATCAAGTGACACAAGAGAGCCCTCTTTGAGCTGAGAATGCTAGTACCCAGCTCTAAAGTTGGTTTGTAGGTTACCTCTGTTGGTTTTTTATCATCCGAACAAATTTACAGAGTGTTAACACTTCTTACCAACCTTAACGTCACTAGTGGGTGGGGTGTCACTAGCATGTTCAGCAGGGATTGATGACGTGGAAGACAAAATTTCTAAGACCTTGGGGAGACCAGGGAAATCCCTCATAAAGTGGTCACCCTTACAAAGCCTACTAGGGAATTTGGGTTTAGGATTATTCGTCTTAGACTTTTCGACTTTATCAACACTCCTAGTACAATTAACAGTAGTTGGTTTCTTTAATCCAACATGATCTGATGCATTTGGAGGCTTGGTCTCTTTCTGATTCTTCTTCATCTTCCCCTTTCATTTCTTAATCTTCTTATCAACCTGGCTACTTTCTTTAGAGATTTCACTAGGAGAAAAAGGAGAAAGGGAAGGAGACCTGACGGGTGAATAAGGTTAAAAGTCGACATAAGGTTGATTTGTGGGTGGTGTGCTTACATCTGAATCATTAGGTGCATTCAAAGCACTGGGAAAAGTCGATATCACCGGAGTAGGGAACAACCAAATCGGGAACCCGATGGTGAGTCCCAGAAGATTCAGTGTGGCAATGCATGGAGGGCCAACGTTTCCAAAAGAAGAAAAGGAAAAAGGTTCCTTGGGAAAAGGGTTTCCTTTGTTGGTACTCCCACAAATTGATGCCATTGACACTTACTTGACCTAAGGTCCACTAAGGAAAATAAACAGCACATGCTAAAATTATAAGAAGCAAACAATCAAACAAACCTTCCCACAATGAAACCACTAGTTGGTGATGAAATCCAACATCGCGAGATCAATATAGGAAGGGGTTGGGATAGAGTGGGTGGATCAATTATGTTGGTGACCTTCTTAACAGACTTACGCCTTGGTGCAAGTTCCCACGCAGTTTTACCCGTGGTTGTACTCTCCAAGGAGTCTGAGTGAGTTTGACCAACGTCTGACCCAGGTATGGTGAAGACTCCCCTTCACTGTCACCTTGTGCATCAACCCTACAGATATAGGCCACTAAGGTTACCAACTCACAGCCAGCCTCTAGGCGAGTACAGTCGACAGTCGGGAAGGAACATATGGGAAGGATAACAAGTCTGAAATTCTTCAAGAGAAATGAAGATAAGTGGACTGGAATACTACTGAGAACCATGAACGAATTCAGGATTCATGAAGCTCTAAGACCAAATGAAACCATTCATTTCCTAGGAAGAACCCCCAATATATGATCTTTTTGCTACGTGGGTTAATCTTTGGAGGGGAAATCTATGTTTCTCTCTCGCATGCGACCTCATGTTTAAACCCTATGTGAGAGGGGGGTCCCGACTATCCTTATACGAAAGAATGATCCAAGCTAAGTTGTGATAAACATAAAGTCTCAAATCATTCAAAGAGGAAAGATTTGAAAATTAACTTAAGACCAACAATCCTTTGCATACCTTTTCAATCAATCAGATAACCAGAAAATTCGTAAGACTCAAACCAAACCAAGAAAAAACAAGGTGAATAAATCTCGCAATTTGGAAAATGTTGCAAGCTCAAACAAGACAATGAAAAGAGTGATAAGGAACCATAGCCTCAACCTAAACAAAGTCACAAGAAAAAGTACATACTCTGGGAAAAATACCTCCAACAAAGGGTTGAGAAAAATAGGGAAAATTCTCCTGGATCTACTCAAAACAAGAGAGAAACACTCCCTAAGAGACCACTGAGGAGCGTTGATCAAATAACCAGTGCCCCGGTAGCCATTGTGGGGGAGCGCTAGTCATGTAGATGCTTGAAAATAAGCGTAAAAAAGAAAAAAAAATCAACAGAGATTGGATTGGTAACTATGACTATTGCTTGATGAAGCAGAGGGAAGACGTAAGGCTCATAAACAATCAACCAAACAAGATCAAACAAGGCAAAGGTTCAGACGATCCAAGGAAATACAAGTCAATGTCTTGACAAAACAAGCAGCAAGAAAGATCGATCCAAGCTAAGTTGTGATAAACATAAAGTCTCAAATCATTCAAAGAGGAAAGATTTGAAA
>SNQJ01S0192468.1:7634-17863 GCA_010110895.2 Picea sitchensis
AAGGTGACACCAAATTTATTAAAACAATTTGGCACACTTTCACTTGTTCACACACAAAGTCACTACTCACTCACATAGTTTTCATCTCGAAACATGGAGGTTGAAGTATGTTTCTTCCAAAGGGATTCTAAAACACCCCACCCTTTTCTTGATGAAACTATCCACTCCCACTTAATTTCAACGAGATTGGCTCACACCCCCAATCTCTCAAACAACCACATCTAAATTTTTTCTAAAAACTCACTAAATTTCCTCCTTAGGAGGTGCCAAAAGAATTTTTTTAGTCTAGGTAGGATCTCGGGGATAGGCATCCAAATAACTCCCCTTTATCTGGTTCTCACATCTTCAAACAGTAGAAGTTGTCAAATAGGGAACCTTAAAATCCTCCAAGTCAAGTGTTTGTAACACCATAAGACAGGGAGATACCTGTGAAGGGTTGAAGGTCGAGGTCTGGTTTTTTCGTGCATCCCCCCTTGAGGCACCCACTTCTTGGATGGGACCCACCGAAAATCTAAATGTCCCACTTTGACCAAGGTACCTAGTGACCAAATTTTAGGACATTTACCCAGGTGTCAATTGTGGGCTGCAATTGCACCTTGATCAGATTTTGTGTGGCTATTGGGAAATATCGCTAGCTCTTTCGGGATATGCATCCTCTAACCCTCATTATAATTGATTACTTCATCCTTCACTAGTTCCTCTTTCGGTGGCTTTAGACCCTACTATTGAGTGCTATTGGAAGTTCTAGTTCTATTTGAGAGGAAGGACGTTACTTCTTTTAGGACACGATCATTTGTTTTTCTTTGTTCTCTCGCACCGAAAAAAACCACCTACCCACATATATTCTTCTGTATCAATTGATTTATGTATGATTCTCTTGTGATTACATGTGATTGTGAATTATATGGTGAAGGTCCAAAAATTATAAAGGCTCTTGTTCATTTATCTTCTTTCATCACCATTCGCACACATCCACTTTTCCAGTCAGACATCATAGGGTACCCATATAATCCCCGTTGTTCCAGATGCTTGCTAAATCACCCTCCCATTCTAGGGGGAGTTCCTAGTCTTTCCAACTCATCAACTCCACCTTCTCACACTCCTGTGAGTGCTACTATATTAGGATCCGCTTTGCTTGGTTCCACTTTACTTGGGTCCACTTCCCAAGATAAAAAATCCACCTACTTTCTTGTAAAAGGAAGAAGAGGGCACACTTATTCCCCAGGAAGAAGAACAACCCCACCTATCCCCCCTCACAGGTCAGGGACACATGTCACTCGCACCATGGATGGAACAAAACCTCTTTTAGGGTCAGGCACAAAAAACATTCCCACCATGGCTGGAACTAATCTTCCACCACAACCCTAGATGCCATACTTGGATTCCCTCAACATACTGGATCTGACTAAGCTCACCAACGATCCTATATTACATGACCCCACATGGCCCACCATGCCTACCAAACTCCCTTCAGACATTCCAAAGTTTGAAGGAAAAGAGGGAGATGACTCAACCAACCATATCATGAGCTTCCACTTATGGTGCTCTTCAAACAACATCATGGATGACTCTGTTCGATTGAGATTATTTTAACATACACTCACCGACCCATCAGCCAAGTGGTAGGTAGAAGAAAAATCAGAGTCCCATACGACCTTTGAATCTTTTTCCAAAACATTTATGGGCTGAAGCCATGCCCACATTTAACAACACCGCTGACACTGCATCAAGTTTTTTCTTTAACCACATCATCTCCCACTTTAGATTCCCCCTACAATTAGTCTTTGACCATGGGAAACACTTCGAGAATGATATTTTCATCGAAATATCCTCCAGGTTAGCCTTCTCCCACGAGTTCACCTCCCCATACTAGCCTCATTCCAATAGACAGGTAGAGGCAATCAAAAAAGTCCTCAAGACCATGTTGTAGCGATGGTAAACAAACATAAAACCAATTGGCACCTTATGTTGTTTTCCGCACTATGGGCTTATGGCATGGCAGTTAAAACTACCATTGGTTTCACACCATTTCATCTAGTCAATGGGGTCGAGGCCACTCTCCCCATCGAATGCGAGATCCCAACATTACGCACCACTATTGAGTTATTACCCGACACGGCTTCAATGGGGAAGCATTTGTTGAACCTAGATTCTCTGGATGAAGACCGCCAGTCTTCATTACAGAACAATGATGTAGCCAAAAAATGATCGAAGGCCACCTTTGATCTCCATGTAAACCTTCAATCATTCAACGAAGGTGACCTCATCCTTGCTTACGATATCGCTCACGATACCTTTGGCCATGGAAAGTTCAAATCGTTATGGCATGAACCTTATATCATCCAACATTGCCTCACTAAAGGAACATAGATCCTAGCCTCCCCCAAAGGCCACCCCCTCAAGGAACCCGCCAACGGGTTGTACTTAAAGAAATTTTATTCTTGAGCATAGCCATGCTACACTAGGCTTTTTATTTTTGTAGATTTTTTAGTCTTCTCTTTCTCAGTATCATGCATCTAATCCATCATTGGTGTTATTGATAGATGCCTCCTCCATCAGCCTTCCACATTGGTTACGTCGACGGATCTAGCCATTGGACACAAAATCTCGATTCGACTACTTGGGCCCTCTATACCCCCTCGCATGAACCTCTCCACTCCAGTGGCATATTCCTGGGCTCAACTACGAACAACCAAGAAGAATACATAGCTTTCATTGGCCTCCTCGCTAAGGCCAATCGTCGCCATATTCGTCACATTAGCATCTTACTATATTCCTAGCTTGTCATCCTCCAACTCAATAATGTGTATCGTGTACGCAATCCATGCCTTTTCCGCAAATACCTACAAGTTAGACTTTTATCTCAACATTTTGATTTAATAACATTAACACATATTCCATGACAATACAATCAGATAGCAGATAACATGGCTAACCTAGTATTAGATTGGCATTTATCCCATCAAGTTCCCATTACACATACCTAACTCATGAAAAGTCTGTCATAGCATATAGATTACAAATCATCAAAAGAAATAAAAACATCAACTATTGTGAACATCACAAAGATCCCAAAATGTATATCCATATATATATATATATATATATATCATTCAATGTGCCATCAATTTTTATAAGAAATCATACGTATACAACATCCGTAGGTCGGTGAACCACCTCACCCCTATAGATACAAAACTGGTGTCACCACACCATATAAAAAATGGACTCACAGGCCTATATAAATACCAAAATACAAATATAGAGGCCCTCATGGCACCTCTAGAGAACCACCACCTGGTCCTCCCTCTGGAGAAGGTACCCCACCCATTATCGATCCCTCAGGCACTGGGGGAAAACGCCCAATCATTTTCGCTCTCGCTACAGCTGCCCTACGGATCAGACTCTGCGACTCCGCCAGAAGACCAATACACTGTTCTAGGACCCCCTCATCCTGGATGTGCACCCACATACCCTTGGGAACTCTCTGAAGCACTGCCTCTAATCGACGGATAAAATCCCCACACTCTCCCCTGACCTCAGCCAAAGGAGCATCTGACGGCCCTGCACCAGGGTCATCATAACGATGTCTCATAGTCAATCTTTCATCATCAGTGAGGCTCTCCCTAGCATCCCATCATTGTCTCTCCCCTTCCCACGGATCTCCCCGCAGTGGTCTCACCGGCCCCTGACAAGTCGACACCCTAATCAACTCCACCTCACACCCTTGAGGCCCCATATCTACACACATCACAAAAACATTATAGCATCAACACCCATCCATACATAAAATATATTCTATGTTATATAACATATCAAAACATCAAATATAACATCATACCTCTATGGTCGAACACCTCTCCCGGGGTAGCACCATATCTGGATCATTCAGGAATTCCACCCAAAACTACGGATATCGAAGTATGATCTATGGCATCTGATGCCACACCTATGCAACATCGGCTGTGAAATAGTGCCCACCCTCCCCACCACCGTGACGAACCAATATCATCTGCCACTGCCTCAATCATGGATCTCGCACACCAGGTGCACCTAGAAGCACTCTAGGGTACAAAATCAACACCCTCTCCCAGAACCACACTACTAAGATGGACCCAAGGGAAAAATCCCCCTAGTCAGCAGCTCAACACTTGTCCATCTTCCCTACCATCTTGGCGTGGAGCATAAACCCCCAGGAAAAATGATAACCCACCAATGCCCTCTGCATAACCCTCAGTTGACCCCCACTAATCTGTTGAGTCGCGAGTGACCCATAGACTCTCACAATCATCACTTCCATGCAACGATGCACAAGGGCGTCCATCACCCCAATACTCACCATGGAGCCTGACATGAATTTCTCCTCCAAACAATACCTTCAGGCTAAGACAACCAACTGCCCATCCTCGGGTAACACGGGCTCTACCGATAATAGGGTTCCCTGAAAAGGGAGCCCCGTCAGAAAATATACATCCTCCACTGCAGTGAAGGCCAATTTCTCACCCCACACCATGAAGCAATGCAGATCAAGACTCTACATCACAATCAGGAATTGCAATAAGTACTCATGTGCCCGCACTAGCGAGCACTCAAAAAACTTCAACAACCCACAAGCTGCCAAAGTATCCAGTACCATCGGATCCTCATCCCACATTGCCTCCCTTAGGCATGCCCAATATCTCTCCCTCCAATGAACCAACATCGTCCCAATGGTCACTTGCATCCACATATATAGTACTTGATCAGCCATCACAACCCATAAAAAACATCAAAATCTCCAAAAAAGATAAAGTTTTACACCCATCTGCTTTGCCTCAAAGGCACGTCATTTTTTCCCACAGGAGCGCACCTATGCACGCCTGTTCATCCCACAGTCATGCAATCATGTGTGAATTTTGTCCATATAGGAGCGCACCCATGCACCCTTGTCACACATACAGACATGCATCATAGCGTGCATGTTCACTACATAGTTGCGCACACATGTGAAACTGTCAAGAACACAGTCATGCATGCATGCGTTGTTGTGCTCCGAATAGGTGCGCATTGCGTGCACACCTATTTTTCCTCTTCAAGCACCCCCGTGCACGACTCTCCCAATTACAATTGTGCACTGGGGGGGAACACTCACAAAATCCCCTATATGGTCATTCGTACAACCCCTGCCCAAAAATGAAATCCTAACTACTATGCAGGAGGATCCGACCACTAACCTAACACTCACGGATCCTGAATCAGCTGTCTCTATCTCCTAGAATCTTCAAATATCTCCTCAAATCTCTCGTGCCATCACTCTGGCAGTAGGTACAAATTAGGTGGCAATATGGGTCCTACAATTATATATAATCCCTTTTGCTAATCTTCCATACTCCATTCTGAGAGCTCCAAACATTCATTTTCTGATCTGTCTTCAGCCACGGGACCAGGATCCCACCACCTACACAGTCACAGTCCTCGGGCCACCATCCATCCTCGTCCCCCGGGGAGCATTTTTATCATATTATGCTCAGGTATGCATGCTTACATTCACACATTATTGAATAATTGTTATATGATCTTTCTCTTCGGATATTTTCATGTCGGGTATTCAGTTTTCATGTGTGTAGGTACTTGATCATTATACATCAGTAGTATCCCTTCAGGTATATCATTGACATTGGCATGTAGTCATTCCCTCTGAATATCACATTGCATCTCCCAGTCACACCCTCCGATCTTTACCTCTAGGATCCCTATATCTAGATCTGCGGTACTGTCCCCTCCACTGCATTTTGGTACTGTCACCCGGTAGCACTCTCCCCCACATGAGTTTTCCCATTCATAGTCCCCCTTGGCACTTTGACAATCATGTTGTTTTCACCCTTTAGGGACAGGAGTCTCGATAGTCCTACGCATCATAGAGAATCAACCACATACTCCTTATCCTTATTTTTATAGCCTTCCCACTGGACTCCCAAGTTACTTCATCATGGTTCTATTTTAACTGCACCCTCGCAGTATCATTAACCATCCATTTCATCCACCATCAGTTTTCCCATCTACAGATTGTCCTCCATATGTTTCCCTAATACATAAACCCGCCTATGGGGCCCTAACCCTCCACTTGTTTTCCAAGCAACTTGCGCCATCATCAAGCCACACCATCTTACACTAGGGCACCCATTTCTGTATCTGCACAATTATCCAAACTTAGTTTTTATTCTTTTGGTAATTGTACAAACCCCTTTTCCTGCATTTACATAGCTTTTTGTGGTCTCCTTTAGAAACCTTCCTTTTCTGGAAAATCAACCCGTGTCTCCCTTGGTTGGGTCATTTTTCACTTCCTTCCATCAATGACATTATCCATAAGCCCCGAGGATCTTACAGCGCATACCCCTTTTTTTTTTTGGTCTCTGTGTTTGTCCATTTTGTCATGCCTCTAGCACAATTTACCCTTGTCTAGTCATCCCCCTGATGCTAGATTCAGTTTCACGGTTGCTGCCACTTTACCTCTACCCCCAACCAAGGGCAGTATCGAGTCTCACCACCTCTGGAATTTTTCCATGTTACTCCTCAGTTCCTGATTTCATCCAGTGGATTTTACGAAGCCCTCCGCTTCTCAAAGTCGCGTCTCCCTTTCTGTCGACATCAACACAGTTTCTAGATAGGCGACAGTATCTTGACTCTCATTACCTTCAAAATGAGAAGTCTTGGATGGCACAGAGAGAACCATCATCGCTCTCTTCTATTGTTGACCGCCACGACATTCGACTTCAACACTTTATCATGTGGCGGTGGGCCTTTCTTTGTGACTATTGTAGTTGTTTTTATATATGCCGGAGACCTCTGAAATTTGATAGACTATCAATGTCTGTGTATCATTGAAACTTTTCATAGGTGTCATTACCTTTTTCAGAGCTTGTTCACCATCAAAATTTTCCCCTGTCATGATCAAAACGCCCTGAAGGGTGCTATAGTGATCTATGTCAACACACAACTTCAGTTACTGTATTACACATTTTTGAGTTACATGACACAAGCATGGGGCATGTCCTACTTGTTTGTACACAGTTTTATTTTTTTCACCCCTTGCAAAAGGTTTGGATCCTAGAAGTTCCCCTCTCCCACCAATGGGTCATTCTTGGAACTCCCCACAATGCTATTTCTTACAAAAGTACTCTCAGTAGAAGAAACATTGATGTATTTCAGCTATATATATGCTCCTAACCTCACACATCAGGGGGCATATGTTATCACCGGAATTTCATCTGCAAATGGTTACAGGAATACAACATATTCAAAACACCCATTAGTTCACTCATGGACCAAAAATGCATTTCCAAAAGGTCCAAAACTATACAACCAGTTATAAAATCAGCATGGGCTAAGACTAAACAGGGAGTGCACGCACATGCACCATCCAGAAACACAAGAGAAACACACATGCACACGATGTGCAATTGTGGACGCAAAAAACCATGCAACCCTCAAAGTGACACATTTATGATATTGGTCAGCCTTCCACCCACTTCTGGTTCAGCTTCCAAGTCGATTTGACGCCCAAATCTCGGTTGAATCTGACTGGGGGTCTGGTCAAAGACCTAAGGGTGCCCTAAAGGGCCCCTTGTTCACACTAATAATTTGTTGCATAATGCCTCAAATCTATGCTAGAAAAGGAAGCCATGGCTGCACTATATTTCTAAGGAATTCATTTGTATTGTTATGTTGCTTATATTCTCTTCGAGAATCCTCTTTTCTCATTAAGAGTATACAAGCACCATTTCATTTAGCCATTCATATCACCTCTTGAGTGAATGTGCTTTGGATTCTCTTCACCATTTCATTTCTAGTTTGCTCCTTGTAAGAAGAGATCAATATTTGGGGGTCCAAGATCCCTCCCTTGGAGGAAGAGGGGACCCATATATCTCCCTTTCTCTTTGGTATTTTCCCACTAATACAATCCTATCCATTGGTGGCATGAGTGTTGTTTATTTTCGATTTTAATGTTCTTATGCACTCTAGTTTAGTTTCTTTGATTTTTCTTAGCTTAGTTCTTTATTTATTTTTTATGCTTGATATTTCTAACCCTTTCTTTCACTGTTGTCTTGCCTAGATAACTCAACTGGTCTTGTAAGAATACTTATTTTTCTCATTTAGGTGACAAAACGGGTGCAACAACTATGTTACTAGGAAAACCTTGGATTGAAGGAGATCAGGCCAGAATGAAAGAAGAAGAAGTCTTAGAACAAAAGAAAAAAGAGTTGAAAGATTTCATGACTAGGAAGATCGCACACTTGATTGAAGAATAGGAGAATCGAGCGAAGATATTTAAAACCAGAGACTTGGATGTCGAAGTGGGAAGAACATTAGAAGACCCACAAAAGACTAAAGTACCTATTCCAGATACAGATGAAGTATTACCCCTGTTTTCTAGGAAAGAATATCACAAGCGCGAAGTTACTCTGCCAAAAGAAGATAAGAATCAGAATGGAAAAAGGAATACTGAGACAAAGCTCACTGGAAAGAAGGCTCGAAAACTAAGTAAGAAGATATCTAAGATAGAAAAGTTACAGAAGGTTCTCGAGGGAACTTCGCAAAAGGAAAATTTGAAAAGTTGGAACTTTGCCGGAATATCAGAACAACGTCACATGGCACTTTGCCATGGCGAAGCAATATAACTGTTGGAAACAGTATAACCGTTAGAACGACGGCCCGAATGGGTAGAAAGGCATTCATGGTCAGAAAGTTCACCACCAAACTGTTGGGACCGTGCCATAACAGACAGAACTGAGTTAATGAAGGCTTCTCACCCGTTGCAAGAGATCCATTGCAAAGTTATCTATTTATCCCGTCGTGCCACGCAACGAGAACACTTTTTCCAACCATGACTATCTGAGCCCGTAGAATAGTTGATTTCACACAGTGATAATCTCGTATTTCCATCCATCCCTTTACATTGAGCAACTACTCTTCAAACCTGAGATATTCAACCACTAGCGTGTATGTCCGAAGAACTTAGCGCACTCGAAGAGTTCGTGAAGGAAGTACTCATTGACCTCATGAATGAGAGAGTCATGTATGAAAGAGTGATTTCTATGGGTTTACAAGCGTCATCGATGAGAGGACTGAAAGCCTCTCCATCAACTACTCGCAGAGCTAGACCATCCCAACCATTATCAGAAAAGAGAACAAAACACAGAGATGACCTAGAAAATGCGAAGCTGATACCAAACATTTTTCTTGATTACATCTCACCTCTGGTCAGCGTGGTGAGTGGAGATAGTGTGCCAATAGATTTCGAGTACACCATGGTTATAGTGCACCTCCAAAAGGGGATACGCACAGTTCAAGCATAGCAGGACAAGATCGTAGCATTGAAGTTCAGTGACTTCAACCTCGAAGATCACAAGAACTATAGTATGATTGCCCCATATAAATACTTGACCAAGACGAAGGGGAAGAACTCAAATATAATCCCTCAACCGTGGACGATGAACCTCGTGCAGTCCACCCTGTTAAATGTAATGAAAATCCCACACTTTGGAAGGCACCAGGAAGTCAATGCATGTGTCAAGCTATTGCTTTCATGTTACCATGGCGGCTACTTATGGCTAGACTTCCATATCACATTCATTTTTACGTTGATCCATAGGATTAACGTATTAAGTATGCAAGGACCCGACCCACAAGAGTTCTATCCAGGAAAATCCATAGATCGTGCACTAGCATAGAAGATCAAGGATACATACAACGATGTTGAAAAGGGGATGCAAGGCTACAAGGTAGTCTCCATCCATAATGGCATAGTGTGCCTATCTTGCCAGCTAATAGACAAAAGTTTAGTAAGGAAGAACAGACCTAAGCAGGTCATAGGATTTGTTGTTGACCTTGCAGGGAAGTGTGTGGAAGGTCTACAGATGAACTGGGCAAATTACCTAGTTAATCAATTGGAGCTAGACTGTCGCGAAGCACAGGATCAGGGCTACAAGTTTCACTTTCGTTGGCTCCTAATCCTCATTACTTTTGTTGCCTGGGAGATGCTGGAAGGTGCGACCTTTTTGGATATTGAACCGTTCGAGCCGCTTGCTACGAAGTTCACCACACTCTGTTACTCAAGTGATATGAACAAACAGTGGTAGTCGAACATTTTTTTTCACACATATTACCTTCAGTTGAAGAGAGCCATCGAAGTTGAACCTCGCATGACTCTGAACACCCTACAGAGGTTCCGACCCCTGATGAAGTTCTGC
>SNQJ01S0192469.1:0-17863 GCA_010110895.2 Picea sitchensis
CCCCAAATCACTCACTTTGTTCTAAAAATCAGGAACAAAATCACACCTATCACAACCAAGCTCGATCTAGATTCCTTCTAGATGCGCCTCGAAATAATTATTACAATTAAAATAAAAATTAAAGGAACCAACCCCATTTAGTAAATAGTTTGACCTTCTTAGGGGCAAAATCATGAATTTACTCTGATGCCCCTGCATCAACTGGGGAGCTTCACATTCCCTACACCAAATTGAGAATTTTGACACAACAATATTAAGAGGCTTATTCAATAAATACTACTATTGTTGTCCTATTTTGTGGGTTCCATTCCAATCCATTTTTATAGTATCAATGAGAAACTTATTTATTTATAGGGAGACATGGTAAGTTATTTTTTTATATTTAGGGCACATTCTTCTCAAGAGAAAAGAAACTTCTAGGTCATAGACCCAAACATAAAGAATCAAATAACAATACTCTTTAGGTATGGATGATTGAGACATATCCAACCATGCATTAAAAAACCTAAGATGAAATTCCAAATGAGATTCTCTTTTTCTTGTGCGATGTGAAGGAACCTGGACCATAAGCATTTGGAAATAAAATATTCCATTGCATCAAGTCCCAACATTCATATCATGCTACATATTATTTCTCTTCTCATAAAAGAAGGATTTTTCTTCAATGGATTCACTATGTGAGACCTTATTTGCATTGAACATTGTTGTTTTTACTCACCCCAATAAATGTGACACTTTAATTCATAGGAATAGTTGTTTGTTCCTTAATAGAGTTTCTATATGAGTAATAAACTATTCATAATATTCTCAAACTCATTAAAAATGTGTAGTTGAATTACTTACCTCATGTTGTCCCCTATATTGTTCCCCTCTCTCACTAGGCTCTCAATGCTAAGGCATAATATGTAGGAGCACCTTCATACACTAATCTATGCTTTCGAACTAGTCCTTGGACTAGAGTGGAGGTACCCTCAAATATCCTAAATTTATTATTACTACCTATCATACAAGAATGACTTGGTCTATAAAGATTCATTTGGATTTATTATAGGGGCGTGAAAGTGCATTGTGTTTCCTATACAATTTATTTAAAAATAAATAAAAGGCAGCTGAGTTATAGTTTGGGGGTGACCAAGGAGAAAAAAAATAGGGGCATTCAATAAGTTTTAGAAATAGGAATTATTTTCAAAACCATGGGCAGCATAATATAGTATGCATGACAAAAAATAAACAAAAAATAAATATGATCTTAGGAGTAGGTTGAACTACTTTCCTAACACATTCATTAGATTTTGAAAACCAAATGGTCAAGGAAAGCATATATCCATTGGTTTATTTAACACCATTTCATAGAGAAAATGAAGAGTAGAACACCGCTAAATTCCTTGAATCTATTATTTATCTAACAATAACAACCATATTTTTAATCACAAAAGAAAAACAATAGTCTATTTATAAAATAACATCTCCAGGGGTGGGGAATATCAAACCTTAGTTCTAAAACAATCATTTATTTAAAACAACCATGGCACCAAAGGGGACTATGAAATATCATTATTGGGCTTGATTACCTCCCTTTCATAGTTTATTACTCATATACTGTTTACAAAGAGAAAGAGGATGAAAGAAGAGAAGTAGAAGAAGAAAAATGTTACATGTTTCTACATAAATAGTAGTGGTCCATACTGATCTTCAATTTCTCATGGCCTCTCTACTCTATTTTGGCCCCTTATAATATTGATATTAACCTTTGATCCTTTGAAATGAGAAAATATGTCTATTATGGACTACTAGTAAAGAAACATGATCCCATGAGATTCAAATTGAATGCATGCCTCCTTGGTTCTTGAGTTTAAACTTTCTTTATCTCTTGCATACAAATCCTAAATTATGTCCCATTAGAATAAATGCATACCAAACACATAGGACTTTCCAATTATTTGTTGCACAACAACTTTTGATGTCCTTCTGACATACTTTTTAAAACAAAACAAAAAACATTGCATCCTAGCAAGAATTGTTTTTATGATGTATTTTGTACTTTTGGAGGTAAACATTGAATTTTGTTATCTCCATGATGTTTAATTACCTTAAAGAACATATATTATCCAATCCCTACCTTCAAATAGGCCATGATGCGTGTATTCCCAGTTTGGCATAATGTAGATCCCACCATCTTTTCATACTTCTATAACCCTAAATTAGATTATGTCAGCTCCAACATGCTTAGTGTCCTTAAAAGCCTTATATAATCCATTTGTTTCACCTAAATTATTCACTTGACCTCAAAAAACAATTTCACTCGAGCTGGGTCCCATGAGTGAAAACCACTTTTCATACTTTTTTAGCTCTAAATCAAATTTTATCCTCTCCATCATGATCAATGGCCCTAATAAATATGTTTAATTCACTTCCTACATTTAAATATATCATTTGGATGATTTGTGAATTTTAGCTTGAGGTGTGCCCCATGGGCGAAAGGTCAATTGAGGACAATGAGCCTTTTTAGGCAACAACATTGGCTCCTATGGTATGTATCCTCCTTTTGAGGTGCCAAGAACTAGAGTCTAGGGTGACTAGATCAATGACTTAATCCATTGAACTATGGAGTCAAAATTGGGCTAAGTAAAAGCATTACTTCTTCTCAAACTCTAGGTTGTAGAACATCAAAAGCTCTTGCTGGAAATAATTTTGAAAAATAAAACTAGATGTTGGAAATGATGAAAAGAAAATGCATGAAATTGACTAAGGAAATCAAAAACCTACCTACCTAAACTAACTGACAAGTGGATCCACTAGGTAACATGGAAATGCCATTGGAATGAATGAAGAGGGTTGATAAGGCTACGAGATGCTATGAGACCCATGCATGAAGAGGGTTGATGAGATAGTGGATGGAATTGGGTTTTGGTATGTAAAAGGATAAGGAAATACTTCCCAAATGGCCATAAAATGTGGTTGAAATAAGAAAGCACTACTTGAGGCATGATTAAAATAAAATAAAATTGGTAAGAATAAAAAACAAGATGGAAAGGAGTGCAAACTAAGGAAAATAGTGAATGAATTAACCCTTTTCTACATGTTTTTGAAAAAAATTCTCCATCGATGCCACAATTGAGTCAAAATAAGACATGAAATATTTACAACAATCTACCCTATGACCGAATGAAAAAATGGAGTTGGATTTTCTCTTGAATAACAAATCTACATTTCTTATCAACTACCAAGTTGTAGAATAAATATTGTTCCTATCATTGTCACTACTAGTATTACTACTATTATTGCATCTCAATATTGGGTATTGTTGTAATCTATGGCATTACAAACAATATAAGTTACTAATAGTACAATTACACAATTATAATATACAACAAGAAGTCTACAAGTAATATACAAGCATGCATATTGATGGCACTGGTAACAACAACAATAATTTACTGTACCCCTGGCTTCCTAGTTTACTTTGTCAACTTGTGGTTCGTACAAAATTAAAAGGTTCTATGCATTGTATGTGCAGTATGCACTTGTCGATAGAAAAGGTCTGAAACTGATCAAAGGCTAAAAATGTGCAGGAAAATAAAATGACATAAAGTAACTCTGAACTATTTGCTTGAAGGAAACAAACCAATCAAAAAGTACAACTAATATAGATTACATGGATAGAACTTATTCTAAATACATTAAAGAATACTTAATCAAGAAGATTACATTAAAATAAAGAAGATGAATTCAATCTAAGCTATGACAGAAAGTTGTAATAGAAGTAAAGCCACACTAATGCATACATAAAACAATTTAATTGTCTAACCCTTTGATCAATTTCAATCTAAATGTATTTTTATTGTTTATTGATTCTTTCATGAAAAGAAGTTTAAGCTAAGTCAAAATATGAAGCTAAAACAGACCTACATGATATTTCTACAGGAATTGTGAAGTTCTATAGGAGTTGTATAGTTTCTACAGGAAACTCCTACATGAAGCCAAATGAGATTCAAAAAGGTATATTAAGTCTTTAAAAGAATGAACAAAGCTATAATATAAATAAATGGAGTTTATATGAGGTTCATGGCCTTGGGAGGCACCTAAGAGTGCTCCAAAAGGCTATTGAACATTTCTACAGGATATCTGTTGTGACTAGCTAGTTAGTGATAATCTTAATAGAAGTTGGGATTAGTCATGCAAAGATATATTAAACTTCAAAAGAAAATAAAATACCATCTAACATGCATGAAAAATATATAAATTGTAACAGGGTCCTTGATCCCTCTTGGATGGCCCCTACTCAATAAGAATAGTGAGCCTAAAGGAAACTTTAATGGATTGAAAGAAAAACCATCTTTATTTAATAAATACCAATAATACATCAAGAGAAGGAATGCTCTGAGTTCTCAACAAAAGTATTCACAAAGTCTCCATACAATGCTTCTCTAAAAATTCTCTATATCCTCTCTCTTCACTAAATCAAAGAGATGAATGAATAAATGAGGGATCTCATCCCTTTACACTTGTATATCCAACTGATGTTGATCAGAAGTGAACATTAATGCACAAGGAGTGCTCTTGGATGTAGGTAGGGACAATTTCCCTTGATCTTTGGCTGGCAGCTCCTTGAGCAAGACAAAATCCCCTGTTTCTAGGATGTTGGTACCCCTGACTCCTGCACTTCAACCTGGTTGGTGGAATACACATATTTTGACAAAAACATTAGATAAAAAAGGTACATTACAAACAAAAATCCAACTCAACATACATTCATTAAGAAACATGCAAAATACCCATGACTTACTATTAAATATGGTCAATAAGAAAATATGACATCATTTTATGGTGGAACAATGTGCCAAATATGAACCTTTGGAATGGACAATAATGGGGCTCATCATCACCCCCCAGCTAAACCTTTTCACACCCTTTGTGCAGCCAAAATTTGTATTTTTTTCCTTACTACTATTATTGTTGTTTTGTACCCTGTTGTTGTTCACTAGGATGTTGTTGTTCAACATTTTCCTATTGTTCATCACCCTGTTGCTAAATATTTTCTTGTTTCTACTAAAAAACAATGTTGTTGTTCATCACCCTATTGTTTCTTACTGAATTCTTTCCTCATATCCCAGGCCACATATCTACTAATATCCTTGTTAATCACGGTATCCTTTATCCTTCACAATTCTAGCTCATTCTTCTTCTTCTTTTTCTGAATTGAGATTATCCATAGGCGCTACAAGGAGAATAAGGGGAGGGCTCATCCTTAGCCCAATCCATTTAGTCTTTATTTTCTTTAAAGTTTCTTTGTACCAAGGTTTCCTTAGGAGGGAAAGTTGGAAGGTATTAGGGGAGTGAGGTTCTATGATCAGCAAATCATGAGGCATTGAGTGCCACCTCTTGTGGCAAGCCTCTATTGCTTCTTCTCCCAATAATCTTTGTGAGTCATCAAGATGGGATATTGGTTCCCTTTGTTTCATTGGCCATCATGGATCTACATCCTTATCCAAATAAAGGCTAAGATGACTTTTTATGACATAACTATGCCTGGAAACCTCATCTCTAATCCATAAGGGTGTTTGTTGTTCTTATTCCTTATACTTCTTGAATTCCTATACTCTCATTTCCTCATGCCTTAGCCATGATGCAAAGGTCATCAATTTTAAATCCCCCACATATGGATTAGGATTCCAATTGTAGGGGTGTGGAAATATGAGGTTGTGTAGGTAGAATTCACATAGTTTATCTCTTTCCTCCATATTACAGCCCTGGTATGCATCTAGGGAATCTTTGGAGGTATCAAGGTTGAATTTAAAAATTTTAGCCAAGTGTGCAATCTGATTCTTATGCCACCGTTCTTTTAGGAACAATGTATATGTCTTAGCTCGTGGTCTACATTCCAACATCTCTATAGACACTTTAGCTATTTTCTTGATTGTTGCTTCCATAATTTTCACTTGTTCACTCTTCTCATGCAAATCTATTCTTTCCTTGTTCAATTGCTATTGCAACTTCTAGTTCTCCACTCTCCACTTCTGGTTGTATTCCACTTTCTTCATAGTCATAATTTGGAATTTTTCTTGCATAAGTTGGAGTTTATGCTCCAATTCTTGAGAAGCCTCATTTATTATCTTCTGCCACCCTTTTCCACTTGATGACATCAAACTTATATTTCTCCAATTATAATAAGGTTGCATAAATATGTTTTTCCACAAGGGTTTTTGTTTTAGAGGTTCCTTCCATTGGTCTTTATTCTTTCACTATTGTCTCCTATTGAGGATCCTTCCCTTTTGTTTCTTTTTATTGTTCTAGACTAGGAGAGTCCTTGGCCTCTTCCACTTGGGATGTGATGGTGAGTGAAGTGGTTTATACTGAAATTTCCTTCTTTTGACTCGTGATTCTGTTGGACCTCCTCTTCTACGTTGTACCCATTCTTCACTGGTGATTTTCAAGGGGATGATAGTGGGGGTTCCTAAAGTAGTCAAGGCATCATCCACTTCCTTGTTTTTTTCATCTAACTTCTATTTTTTTTTTCTTTTGTTGTTTTGACTTTTTGGGCTTGGTGATTCTCTTAGGTTCTTCTCCATTTTTCTTTTCCTCTTCATTCATGGCTTCCTGAACCTATTCAAATGCTTGTTGGTCCATATTTATGAAATCTTCCCACAAAATTCTATGGCTCAAACTCCTAAGGCAATATGAAACTATCATCTTGATGAGTCCATGATCTGATAATAATTTTCTTTTTCCTCTCTGTACTTGTAGGCTCATCTCTTTTAATTATTGAAGGATGAGGTAAGGGATGCTCAGATTCTAGTGGGGTTCTTGATTTGGAAGGTGCATGAGATGGTGAAATAGTCTAAAGTGGTAAGAATACACCACACTCATCCTTCCCTCAAATGTAATGTATTTTATGATATGATATTCTACTTCTGGCCATGGGTGATCCAAATGGATTTCGGTGGCCTCCCACCTATTCCAACTGGATCATTTTGGCAGTTTTCTAGTTCGACGGGTTTTTCCTAGTTTTCGGGCCCCTAAATTTTGGGGCCGTTTTGAGGCCCTAAACAACGTTTTTAGGGCTCTCCACAGAAAACATGAGTAGTCGTCGGATATACCTTTCCAACAGGATATCATGCACCTAAAGCGAAGATCATATTCAAAAGTTACGACCCCAGGAAGTTGATGTACTAACTTACCCAAACGGGGCCCACATGACTTTTCGCACTTCATCTCCTAGGGATGGTTTTTTGGATGTCTATGGTTTTTGACATTCCCGTTTATTGTAAAAAGGACTTGAGAGCCTCATTGTAATCATCTTCTGGTGAATGAGCGCATATGTCACATCTCTTCTCAGAGATAAGACACCACCATTCTAGCAAGCTTGTTTTCCGCTGCATTTTATAGTTTCAGTTTATTTCCTTATTGAATAGAAACCAATTTTACTGTATATTTGTTATTCTGTGTTAAAGCATCTTTTGATAATAATTTGTATTCATTTCGTTCTGCTCACAAAATATGGATCAATGGGTGAGGGAGGCTTTCCCTTTCGATGTCACTTTCATCCTCATCATGTTTCTCATTTTGGAGGAAGAATGCCTTCTTGGCATTAATGGATTCTATTTTTTCTTCTTTATCCCAAGGGATGCCTAAGGAAATACTAGAAACCTTGTTGATGGAGGTTCAAGTTGAATTATTCCTTAGAGAGGATGACAAATTGAGCTGGTTTTTAGAAAAACATGGTGATCAAAAAATTTAGCAAGGGTTTTTCTTCGAAGAAAGGAGGAAAAAATGAGGGTTTTCTTGACAATTCCCAGGTCGATATGTTTCGTTATAGTCATTCTAATAGAAAAATATCATGTAGAAATAGATTTCTACATGAACTATGTAAATCGATATTCTAGAGGATGCACTTTCAAAGACGAAAAAAAACTAGTGTTGAAAGGATTCGACCATAGGCCTATAAACATAAGCACTTTGACAACAAATGAAGAGAATTTAGAACAAGCAGAGTAGGTTTTTTTTAGAGTTACTCTATAGGACTGTGAGTATGGGAGAAAATCTGGGTTCCTACATGATGTGATTTTCTTGTTATTCAAGAACCCATAAAACCTCCAACACTGCCCATAAGTCTCAAAAATCACAAATATTGAAATAATTGTAGAAAATGTTGGGATTGTAAAGCTATTTCTTTGCATATGGTTTCATGGCTACCTGTAGCGATTGTATTCTTATGGAGTCCTCAAATTATCTGACTATGAGTGGTTTTATTTCGTTCCTCACCTTCGAGCTTGTCTTCTTGCTTCCACACATCTTGAATTACTCCTTCTTTATTCAAATTTCAAAATGGTGCTTTGATTTCTCTTTAACTTTGAGTTATGCCCCCAAATCTTGGATTGTATTGTTGTCTTTTCACAACAACCATATTGATGTTTTTATGATTCCTTATTTCGTGCTTCCTAACTCATATCAATAGACCTCCACTTAAACCATTTTATCTCCACATGCCAATTTGAATCTTGGCACGAATTATGGACACCCCCGATGACAAGACGTGAACGTCCTCATTCTTATCACCATATAGACTTAATAAATGATTGACCATATGAAATAAACATAGATAGACATGTATGAATCTTAATTAAATGTTGAGAGGATAGATAGTTATGTTACCTTTGTTTACCTTTCCATGCACATTAATTTTGCTTCTTGAGGTGGCT
Source organism: Picea sitchensis (assembly GCA_010110895.2). Lineage (NCBI taxonomy): Eukaryota > Viridiplantae > Streptophyta > Pinopsida > Pinales > Pinaceae > Picea > Picea sitchensis. The sequence goes on from SNQJ01S0192469.1 coordinate 8,700, forward strand.
AGAGTAATGGAAATGGTGATTTGTATTCATTTTTTCTTGAAATCCATCTCGAAAGAAGATCTTTAATTCATTATAATATCGTTGTCTCCAATTGTTATACATGATACAAAGAATCATGTAGATTTGTTTTTGTTGTGCTGAATATTTTCTACAAGATACATAGTATCCTGTAGAAGTTTATTTTTGCTATCTCGAGGGTGTATCTGATGAAACAAAATGACTAGAGAAGGTGGTTCTATTACTGATATTAACATTTGAATTGATGATGTTCATATTGACTTTGATTGTCTTTAATTATTTGTAGAATTGGCCTTGTTAGGTTGATCCTGTAGAATCCTGTAGGTGTTAAATTTAGAGCTTCTATTAAGTTATTTTCAATTTACTAGACAATAATAGCATAAGAAGGATCACTGAAAGAAACACAATCACAAGCTACACAACATTTTATCCTGGGAAACCCTCATGTGAGAGAAAACCCAACAAAAACTTCATTTATATATATTTCCAATACAATGCCAAGATAAAGACCAAAACACTAAAGATAATCCAACACTGAGAATGCGCCTCTCTCTCCTCCTTCTTGCAACTGCAACTACCTCCAAAATATGTGCACTAGATGAGTGATTGAGTGAGTGAGTGAATGAGGAGCCTTCCTCTCTTATTTATACTAGCTGAGGGGCATTGGGGTTGTGTATTTTCACCAAGTAGGTCTGACTTCTACGAATAGTGGATAAAACCACTTTAATAAGACCTAGGGGATGACTTTTCAAATACCACCATTTAACTAGGGTTTGACCAATCCAAAAAAGGGGATTTGGTCATACATAAGTCCTGACATGATAAAACCACCAAAAGGGATTTGATATACATGATAATAACTCAATTATAATTGGAATATTCTTCATAGTTACAATATTTCAACAGTCCCCCTTAACAAGAAGGGTATTCTATTGACATAACTCAATACAACATCATCAGGAGAGAGAGAGGGAAACAACATCATCAGCATTTGGAACATTGACTGGAATATCTACAAATCATTGAAAGTTTTTCTCATCATCAATAACATCATCATTCACAACATGGAGCTGGAGTAGCATCATCATCATCATCTGCATCAACATCAATTAACATAAAATCTATAACAACAACATCAACAGCACTAGGCTGATACAACATCATAAAAAACATGAGGCTGGTACAACAAAATCAACAACAACATGAGGCTGATACAACATCATCAAAAATAGGAGGATGGAGCAAGAACATCATCAACATGAGGCTGAGATAACAACATCATCATCATAGGGAAACATAATGAGGCAGGTGAAACAACAACATTTTTTGGTACTCTGGAAGATAGTCCTTACTGGACCTTAGGGATCTACCCAGGAATCATAAGATTCCCTAGGATATAAAATCCTAACAGAGCTACCACATGGTACTTTGACAGATCATACTTATCGGACCTTCGGGATCTGCCCAAGAATCAAAATATTCCCTAGGATTATAAAATTCTAACGAAACTACCACTACTGACCCCGGTTGGCATATACATGCATAGGTACTCTGATAGACCATCCTTATCAGACCTTTGAGATCTATCCAGGGATGATCAACCCCCTAGGATATAAAATCCTAACGAAGCTACCTGTTTTTGGTCAGGATACCATAGTGTCATCAACATCACTCCCCCTTTTGAGGGAGGTCCTTTTGGACTATACCAAGATTGTCTCGAAAATATTCAAACTTTACACGAGACAGAGGCTTGGTCAACACATTTGCAACCTACTCATCCATGCCAACATATTGGATCTTTAAAAATCCCCTCTGCACCATATCATGAATGTAGTGATACTGTATTTATATGTCCTTTGACTTATCATGGAACACATGGTTCTCCGTCATCTTTATGCAACTCTGGTTATCACATAGAATCATGGTTGCTTCCATCTCCATATCAAATAGAAATGTCAACAACTTTTGAAGCCATATGGATTCACAACTGGTGGAATATACAACAATGTATTCCTCTTATGTCTTGCTGAGAGAAATATTGGATTTCTTTCTGCTCTGCCATGAATTCATGGCTGACCCAAGACTGAAACAACATCTTGAAGTGATCTTTCTATCAGAAACACTTCTAGCCCAATATGAATTAGTATAACTGAACATTCTAAAGTCATGATCTTTAGTATAACATAGACCAAAATCCAACATACCCTTAAGGTATCTCATCACATGCTTTGCAGCTACAAGGTGAACACGTTTAGGCTCCACTAGATATTGACTCAATGTTTTCACAAAAAAGAATATATTGGTCCTGGTATTTGTTAGATATATCAATGAACCAATAATATGTCTATACAGTGTAGCATCAACCAATTATGACGAAGTATCAACCATGAGCTTCAACTTTGTTTCCATGGGTGTATTCATGGATTTACATTCTAGCATGTCAAACCTCTTTAGTATTTCAACTGCATACTTCCCTTGGTTAAGGAATATCTTCTCCGAGCTCTTCCAAACTTCAATACCTAAGAAATAATGTATTAGGCCTAGGTATTTCATCTCAAATTATGCAGTGAGCTTCTTCTTACAATATGTGATGAGCCTTTCTTCTCTGGTTTAGAATAAGTCATTCACATACAACAACAATATAACTGGCTCGTCATTAATAACCTTGAAGTAAAGGTTAGAATCAACTTTACTCTTGGTAAAACCCAAGCTCGTCAGGAAGCTATCAATTCTGCCATACCAAGCTCTAGGAGCTTGCTTCAACCCATACATAGCCTTCTTCAACCTGCATACATGAGTCTTTCTATATTCAACTTCAAACCTTTGTGGTTGTTCTATATACACTTCTTATTCTTCAATAACACCATTTAAGAAGGTTGTTTTCACATCCATCTGGTGTAACTTCCACTTAATCTTGGCTGCAAGAGCTATAATTGTTTTGATAGAAGTGTATCTGGCTACAGGAGAAAATGTCTCTTCATAATCAATGCCTTCCTTTTGATAAAAGCCACGAGATACAAACCTTTATTTATGTTTTTCAATACTTCCATCTACAACATGTTTTATCTTGTATAACCTTTTGGAAGATACCACATATTTGTTCTTTGGTCTGGGAACTATTTCCCATACATCATTCTTAATAATGGATTGGTATTATTCTGTCATTGTCGCATCCACCCATTCTTTCTTCTGAATGACTTCTTCAAATCAATTGGGTTCCTTTTCTATGAGATCACACATCATAGCAATATAACTAGAGAATGGCTTAGGTTTCTTGATTTGTCTCATGATTCCTTCTGGGGAACCATAATTCTCTCCATCTTGAATAAGTTTTCTTTCCCAAGATGGATTTCTCTTGTGATAGATCATCATTTGGGGAGGTTCTTGAGATTCTGTCATATCATCATCTTTTGGAATCTCATCATCAGGGGTACCTATAACTTCCCTCACTGGTTCTGCAACTCTGGGAGCTACAGGTTCTTCTTTATATACTTCTTCAGGTTGGTATCTCCTTGATTTCTTGAGTGTTGCATCTTCATCAAAGGTTACATCTCTATTGATCTCAATATGATGGTAACCTGGTATGTAAATTATGAAGGCCTTTGAGACCTCACAGTATCCAACAAATATTCCCTTATTTTTTGAAGGTTCCATATTAGTTCTCCTTTCTTTCAAAATGTGTACAAACACTGGACAACCAAATATCTTGAGATGGCTTACTTCTGGCTTCTTTCTAGAGAAAAATTCTTTGGGGGTTTAGAATCCAAGTGCACTATGTGATAATCTATTTTGGACATAAACTGTTGTTCTTGTTGCTTCATCCCATAAGTGCATTATAAGTTCTTGATCATGGATCATAGTCTTCACTACTTCCAATATTGTTCTATTCTTTCTTTCTGCTACACCATTTTGTTGGGGATTATAGGGAGTGGTGAGCTCCCTCTTGATCCCATCATCTTTGCAAAATATTACAAACCACATACATCTAAGTGGACAAGTACAAACCTCCTTCTTCTAGTACATAGGATACATTCTTCATTTGGGTTTCTTTCATGTTCTTAAGAGCCATGTATCTTTTCCAGGTATCACAAAACATAATCTTCAATTTCTTCTTTAGTCACCTTCTTGGGTGGCTCATCATATTCAACTACATGGGCATAATGTCTTTTGTTGTTCATGTTCTTGTAATCTTCCCTTTTGCAAGTTCAATTCTTAGCAATGTGTCTCATCTTATCACAATGATAACATTGATAAGAGGAAAACTATTTTTCTCATCTTTGTCCCTTATGATATTTATGGAATCTCCTTAGAGGGTTAGATTCTTTATGGAAGTGGGTGGATCTCTTTGGAGAGTGAGATTCCTTATGAGGGTGGGTCTCCTTTCAAAAATTAGACCTTTTCTTTTCTCCTTTAGTATGAGAATCTAGGGCTTGGTCTTCATCCCTTAATAGTACACCTTCTTGGTTGGCTACTCTTGCTTCTTCTTGAACACATTCTTCCCATAGACTGACAAAATGGAGTTTCTATTTTCTTGCACAGATATTTTGGACGAAGGAATCCCAGGGTCTTGTGAGACCATTAAGAGTTGTCATGATTAGTTCATATTCATCTAGGTTGTCTCCAATTGGTTATAATTGTTCTTTAAAATGAGTAACCCTAGAGAAATAGTCATGAACTGTTTCTCCTTTCTGCATCTTTGTATTCTTGAGTTGGGTTCTCAGATTCATCTTCTCGTTGATCTTCTTTCCTTAATACATTTTGGTTAGGGCATCAAACATCTATTTTGGAGTATCTCTAGAAGACACTTGAGGGATCAAGTGATCTTTAATAGAGTCTACAATAATCCTTTTGGCCCTAACCATATCCTTCTTGTACTTTTCTTTAGATGCATCTTCTTCGGGTTCTGGTACATTTTCCTTTATGAAATATGCAAGCTCATTCTCTTCAAGAATGAGTGAAATCCTATACTTCTAGGCATGAAAGTTTTTCACACCTTCTAACTTGTCAACAAGCTTGGTTCTTGCAGACATCTTGACTTGGAGCTGGGAAAATGACCAAAAATTGAAAGTGCTCAGAAATTGAATTTGAACTTACCAGGAGGTGCGTTGGGTTGAGGCAAGTAGGCTGGTGCAGTCTATTTTCAGAAAATCCAAATTTTACCCGTTTAAACTAAACCTGCGCAAATATGGACTAGTACTTCTGGTACTGGTTCTAGTTTCCTGGTTTTCTGGTACGAGTCAAAACCAGGGTTTCACTTTCTGGAGGATCAGGCCACTTAAAAGGTGTGCTCAAGCTTTGATGTGCTAGGATAGGGCACACTTTCCTAGATGATTTTTAGGTTGAAATTCGCTTCCAATAAAAAAACCCTAATTTTTGTGTACGAAAACAATGACATTTTTGGTTACCCAGTGAAAGGTTATCTATTCAGTTCATCTTTGAATCCATGTTAAATTTAGAGATGATATTAGGTTCTTTTCAATTTACTAGGAAATAATAGCATAAGCAATATCACTGAAAGAAACAGAATCACAAGGTACACAACATTTTATCCTGGGAAACCCTCATGGGGGAGAAAACCGAGCAAAAAATTCCTTAATATAGATTGCCAATACAATACCAAGATATATACAAAAACACTAAAGATAATCCAACATTGAGCATGTGCCTCTCTCTCTTCCTTCTCTCAACTGCAACTACCTCCAAAATATGTGCACTAGATGAGTGACTAAGTGAGTGAGTGAATGAGGTGCCTTCCTCTCTTATTTATACTAGTTGAGGGGTGCTAGGGTTGTGTCTTTTCACAAAGCAGGGTCAGCTTCTTCCAATAGTGGCTAAAACCACTTTAATAAGACCTAGGGGCCAACTTCTCAAATACCACCATTTAACTAGGGTTTGATCAATCCACAAAAGGGGATTTGGTCATACATAAGTCTCGACATGATCAATCCACAAAAGGGGATTTGATCTACATGATAATAACTCAATTATAATTCTAATATTCTTTGCACTTACAATATTTCAAGAGTAGGATGATCCTGTAGAATAACCTTGTAGACTTTTTTTATTGAAATAAAGGATAACATGAAACATGTTGAATATGGAAAGTGGTATGAGTTATGGAAATGAAAAACATGGATAATCATATGGATATGATGAAAAATGTTATGTATGAATGATGAAAGGAAATTGAGAATGCTTACTGTCCCTATTGGGTTTTTGCTGACTAGTGATTTTATTCTTGTGTAGATGGATACACCAATGAAGTTTTGAGTACATACAAAACAAAACATTAATATACAATCTTTTTCCTTTTTTTTTTTTCCTTTTTTTTCTTCTCTTTTTATTTGAAGGAAGAAGTTTCATCACTGGTTTTCACCAATGCCTTGCCTCATCAATCCTATAGGAGGTTTTCTTGATGTGTATATTCATTTATTCCTCATATATAAGATTGCCTCTATTAGAGTTTTTCACCCACATATCTGTCCTAGATGCCACTAGGAGGTTTAAATCCAAGAATTTTATTCTCTTTTTTTTCATGTCTCTTTATTCGGATGGATTGAGAACATTTTTGTTGTCAATCACATCCAAATTTGTTTTCCTCAATGTGTCTATGAATTCTTCTTTTGTTAAGGTATTATTGTAATTATTTAGTCTAAATATATTCACTAATATGTAACACACCCAACCCCTAAATACCCTTTCTAGGGATGGGGCATCAAATTGTTTTTTTTGCTGATTCAAATCATCTCACATCATATCTCTCGGGTTTTCATCCTCTTCTATTTGTCCGTAGCTTTCGAACGAATGTTACTGGCTCTAATCTGACCTCTGGTTTGCAATATATCACCTCCTGAAGTTATTTGGGTGTTATTAGTTGGGGTCTTCTACGTTCAACGCTAAACACCCCTTTTCTTACTGCACACATACTCCCCAAAGTCTCAAAATCTCTCCACATGGCCTTGTCCATTCGACGATCGGTGTTCGACGTTCTACGTTGAACATTAGTGTTCGATGTTCAACTTCTGACATTGATGTTGAACGTTTCAGCATTCAAAAAACGACGATTGACGTTGAACATTTCGGCGTTCGACAATTAGTGATTAACATTGAATGTTTCGATGTTCAACAATCGGTGATCGACGTTGAACTTTCCTCTACTATACTACACCCCAAATATTTTGAACTGCTAAAGTTCCTCTAGATCGATGACTCTCGTTAATTCGTGACTCCGGAGCTTATCGACACACCACACCTCAAATATCCTGGAGAGCCAAGCCATGATATCACCAGGGAAATTTATCCCATTACTCAGAGACCCTTTCTTTGTCATAGCATCCCTATGAGGTTTATCAGATGATTCCTTAGCATCAAGCTCGCTTTCTTCCTCTTTTCTTCTACATATCTGGGTCGTGATTTCCCCTCTGTGTATGCACTCTTGTTTGATATCTCTCCTGCTCTCTGCAGATCCTCCCGCACTCTCCTCTTCCTCCTCCATGTATTCCTTTTTTTCTCTATTTTCTATATATCTTTTTCTCGGGATGGTTCTCGACCTATACTGCTCCTTCTGTCAGAAGGAAACTTGGGTCATCTTGGTCTTCCATACCCTGTGGTACTTCAGGCTGACATTCTTCAATCAGACCATGCTTCCATTCATGGGGGTGGTTGATTATCCAATGACTTGTCCTTCTTTCATTAACCGATTCATCTCCTTGGCATCTGGATGAGGCTTATTATCTCGGTGAAGGGAATTTGGGTCATTTGAACTAATGAACCCTCTCCACAGTTTCCTCACTCTTTCCTCTAGTGATATAATGGCCATGAATACTTCAAGGCTTCACCCCCACATTCAGTTATTGGAAATATAAACAATAATACATTTACATCATTCACATGCCTTAGCATGGTAATCATAATTAACAATTAATTACAAGTTGGGGGAAACATGGGTGTTACAATCCCCTCCCCCTTAAAAAGGAACACCATCCTCGATGTTCTTTCTCAGTAACACTTGTCATGCCCTTCTCATTCAGTTTCTTCATAAGTATTGACCCTCTTTCTTGGTAAGGTCCTTTTCAGAATCTTGGCCTTCGTCACATGTCTTCAATAATCTTGGACAACAAGCATAGTAGTCATAGCTTTCATGCGTAAACATTTTACAGTTGCATAAAATTCAAGAAAAAATCATAACTTAGCACAATACTCATATGTGTAGTTCATGGATTCATATCCACATGGTTGTGTTGTTATCTAGGATCGTTGTTATATTGGACACACCCCATTGTGTGCATGGTCCCAATCAATAATGTATGATAATTTTCAAAGTCTCTTCATCCTTACAGTCGCTCACCCTCCTGGCCCAGGCTCAAGAATCCCCTTCTCTTCTATACAGTTCCTTGGGTGATCCATATTTCCTTGCCAAGGATTTCTCACACAATAAGAGTTTTAAGGACTTCATTGAGCCTTATAGTTGAGGCATCCCTCAGACTTGATCTGTCGAGGCATCCCTCCAGCTTGTGTTACCACAACACAACATGTTCTAAGTTGATCATGGCTTACCATAGGGTTCTCCTGTCCCAACCAATATCCTTTTTCATGCTTTCCAGATTGACAGCCTTAATTTTTCCTCCCTAGACATATATTTTTCATCTCACCTGTATCATAGGTATACAACAATTATGAGAAATTATCATCAATTTCTAATTCAGAATTTTCTCGCAAACCTGTCACCCACAGACTTTTAAATTCCATATTTATTTTCAGATTTGTTCCAAACAGGGACCAAATTTGCAAACATGGGACTTTACTTCCCATAGAAGTTTGTCTTAGCAAGTAATTGGTCTTCCTTATGGGCTTACTATACTTCCATATCAAAGACCCTTTTCTTCCTGCAATTTCAACATTCCTCAATCAAACAAATTGTTAGTTTTCATGCACTTTATATATTCAAAAATACGCATACTAACAGTGCAAGTGATTTTCATCCATTCAAGGGTACAGAGAAAAATAAAATATCATTATTGATGTAAGCACCCTTTCAACATGCTACATTTCTAAATGAAATTCAAATATCAAATGAATTTAATCAATGTGCTAATATTCATGGTCACATTCATACCCAAGACACCCTTGCATTGATTTTCAAGTTT
>SNQJ01S0192470.1:0-12045 GCA_010110895.2 Picea sitchensis
ATGGGAATCAACTCTAAACTTTGCTGGACACCTCGCCCATTCTCTAATCATATCAAGATATGTCTAGTCTGCCTCAATAGATTCTTTTCTCTAAAACTCTGTTAAAAATTCAGCATTAAAAGTATGTTTAGGATTTGGCGAGAGTTTATACATTACTTGTATGTGTTCTGGCCTGAATGAGCCGATGATAGATCCTTGGTCATTTAAAATGATCCTTGTTGGGATATCGACCTTATCCAGAGCCTAGCTGATCATATCAGTGTATGCCACGAGCCTCGGGAGCGCAGTGATCTTATGAAGTTCTGACTCAGCTATGTCCTGGAAATGAATTTCAGAATTAGGATGAGCATTCTCAAACTCGTATTCCAGCAATTCAGAGATTTGAGTCCAAGATTTAATAGAATCTATAGCATGTGGAGTGGTGTCGGAGATGATATCTCCTTCCTGTGCATCTTCATTCTTCTTCGGTGCCTTTCTCAGTGCCATGACTTTGCGTTTGATTGAAAACTTGTCACAGAAGATGAATGAACGAGCTCAGCTAAAAATGAAAACACGGAAGTTTAAATGTTCATTTTGAATTAAAAAAATGACAAGATTGACACAGCGGTCATGAATTTAAGGCTTTTAATGCAGGAGATATATTTCTGAGATACGCATTTAATGTCCGTATTTAGGTGCCTTTGGGTTTCTAAATTAAACGAGACACTTACTTAATCGGAAAACGAAACATGAATGAACACTTAAAAGAATGATTATCATTAATCATGTTTTTGAAACAAGGTTAATTAGTGCTAATCATAGATTAAAGCTGAAATCTTTGCTTTTCAGGATTTCAGAAAACATGATGTCGAGAGGTATGTCGTCGATGAAAAACGATTTCCGAAATGGCGAAATCGCAAAATCACGATTTTTTTAATTAAGACTTAAAACATTGTTAGCAAATTAATTAATTGAGATTAAACATTTTCGGGATTTCGGGGATCCTGATGTCGAGAAGTGTGTTATCAATGTAATCCGATCTCCGAAATCGTGAAATCGTGACGGTTTTATTTTTTAAAGCAAGACTTAACTCATTTTAATTAACTAACTAATCATGATTAAGGACAAAACAAAACTAGTTTGATTTTAACGCGAACTGTGGATTGAGGTTTCATGATTCAGGATTTCGGGAAACATGATGACAGGAGATGTGATCTCAATGAACCGCGAATCCCGAAATCGTGACACGATTATCTTAACCCTTAACCTTTCTTATAGGAGAATTAATTAATCCATGTTTTAATTAAGAATTCAACATTTCGGGAAATCAGGGATCGGGATTTCGCGATTCGATTTGCATCGAGAAAATTGTTTGTAGCAAACCTCGAATCCTGGAAATTCTTTAAGCTTAATTTTAAAATCATTAGTTTTAGAATTTAACCCATTTTAAATAATTTCAAATAAAAAGCGTCGGGAGTCTTATAATTTTTGTAAGCCTTTTTCCCTTTTATTATCCAAATAATTAAAAACTTTTAAGAAAAATGTATCTTGTGCTTAGGATTAATAACGAAACTCGTGTTTAATGAAAGCTGAAACCCGAAAAAGAAAAATTTAGGCCTTAGGGATAAAAATTTAAGAACTTTTTCAACATAGGCTCCAACTGGGGACCTCGTCTCCTTGTGGGACGAGGAGAACATGTTGACTTAGTGCCTTCATTGGGTAAATGGTATCAAGGGTTTATCACTGTTGAAACTGTTAAAGGAGAGGAAAAAGAGTAAAAAGAGATTTCATTTCAACTTCTGAAAATCCTTTCAAAATTTCTTATTTGCTTTAGACTCAGTTGTAGTTTTCTTCATAATATTCTCCTTCTCGTCTGAAATTAAGTTAGTATTAAGATGATTAAAACAATCTTAGGAAACTCAACAGTTTTGTGACTTTCGGCTTGCATCAATCGAAACAAAAATTATATTTTTAAATGGGGAGCTCTATCTAGACTGGGATGAAGATCTAGTTTCGAAAAAACTGGTAACTAGAATAGAGTGGTAGATAAGTATGACAACCTTACAGATACCTCAGATATTGCTTCACTTCCAACAGGCCTGTTCAGTACCCTGGTGACGTTATCTGTCCCTTTCTTACTGAATTTCCTTTCACCGCTTTGAGTGCTAATTATATATTTACACTCAGATATTGCTTCACTACCAGCGGGCCTATTCAATACCCCGGTGAATTTATCTGTTTCTTTTATATTAGACGAGGGAAATCATTTAAATGAATTTCCTTTCATCATCTTTGGGACTAGATGGGGCAATCAAGTATGAATTTTCTTTCACCATCTGTCTTATATTTAGCCTATAAATACGAAGCGGGGGAAATCGATGATACTTTTAATATCAGGGGTGATTATCTATGTAATAATTTACAATAGAGGTTTGTCAACCTGTTTTGATTACTCTAGACCAATCTTTTTTCAACTTTCAAAACACCTTAGTCTGTAGAGAAAAAAGAGGAAGATTATTTTCAGGGGTTTTCTTTTGAGCAAGCTTAAAACCTCAAACAAACTATTAAGAAACCTAAGAGAGTCAGAATCAACCTAAGCATAGCCACTTTTAGTCAGAGAATAAGAACTATGAAGATTGGTCTTACTGATTTAGAACTATTTTTTCAATTTCAAAAGTTAAGACATAATCTCTCCTACCTCTATGGGGAACCCGAAAAGGCAAAAGACAGAACCGAGGGTATAAAAGGAGATGTCCAACAATCTGTAAGTTAGAAAACATAGGTTGCAAATTCAAAAATAACCCTTTGGACTCTTCTCTTAAATATTTTTATTTCGAATGCCTTTAAACTTTTTCTAAGTGAAACCCTTAAGGTTTAAGTATTGAAAAACGCTTTTTTATTTACCTATCAGCTTACGGGATAAGCAATGCATTTTTTTATTTTTTATTTTTTTATCAAGAAAATGGACTTTACTGTAACTCATAACTTTGCCTTACCATTATCATTTTATTTTATTTAATTTTTTATTCAGAAACTTAACTAATTTTATTTTTATCTATTTACAAAATGAGAATAGATTTTCTAAAGAAAATTATGAAAATAAAAAACAAAACGATATATACAATGAAAATTTCTGGAAATTAATTATTCCATATAATGTTTTAAAAAACACCCATTGACAGGGGCGTTCAGGATTTTACCATCCAAATTTTCAAGCAGAAATGAATTTTTTCCTTCAGGAGATGCTACCTTAAATGGTCTGTACCAAATGTGATCGAATTTACCATTTTTTCTCGAATCCTCTTTTTAAGCATCCCATCTCAAAACCAGATCCTCGGGGAGAAAATTCTTGTCCTTGGCTTTACGATCAAATAATACCTTCATGTCATCCTGGTACTTCTGCAACTTTTCATCCACTACCGCCCTGTGTTGCTGAACTTCAATCAGCTGGTTTATCCTTCTTGTGAGAGGATTCGGTTCTTCCTTCACATCTTGCCATAGTTTCATTACAGGAAGTGCTAGGTTTATAGGCAACACTACATCTATTCCATATACCATTTGGAAGGGAGAAGTTTTGATAGACTTTTTTGTGCCTATCCGATTTGCCCACAGAGCGTATTTTAAATGCAAATGCCAAGACTTTTTATTTTCGTTTAACACTTTCTTGATTATACTGATTAAGCTCTTGTTTGAAGATTCTGCAGACCATTTCCTTGACGATAGTATGTTGTGGAATGAGCCAAAACAATATTATATTTCTGGCAAAAGTTGACTATTTCCATAGACTTAAAAGCCTGTGCATTGTCTGTGACTATCTTTCTAGGATAGCCGAACCTAGACACAATATTTTCTTCTAAGAAGTCTATAACCACCGAATCAGTAGCCTTTCTTGTTGGGATAGCTTCCACCCATTTGGTGAAGTAGTCTGTAGTGGTCAGGATCCATCTGTGTTGAGCAGTAGAATGAGGATTAATTTCACCTATGAAATCTAGTCCCCATTGCTGAAAAGGAGCTTCTGTCTTGACTAGAACCAATGGCATCGCTGGTAGTTTATGTTTTCCTACAAAAAATTGGCAAGGGCTGCAAGCTCGTACCTTAGCATTGACATCTGGGAAAATTTTGGGCCAGTAATAACCACCCCTCAGGATTTTATATGCCATAGCCCTCCAGGCATGGTGTCCTCCACATACTCCTTTGTAAAATTGACCTATAATTTCTTCTATTTCCGAATCGACCAGACAGACCAAGAGGAAGCCAAGCGGGTCTTTCCAATATAATCGTTTTTCAGAAATACAATATTTGATTGCATGCAGGTTTAGCATCCTAGCTTTGGATGAATACAAGTCAGTAGGACATTTTAATGTCAGTAAGTATGTTACTATGTCCTTGTACCAATTTGATGACGCGAATTTCTCCTCAATTTTGTTTTCAGCTATTTGGTCCTCAAGTTCATTCACGTCTACCCATTCTTCCTCCTCCTGAGAGTTGTTTATCCCAAGAGCTCTAAAATTGGATTCAACTAAAAGTTTAGCTAAGCCTTGCCCATTTACCAATTTTGTCGGTTTAACCTCCAAGTCGAACTCTTGAATTTTGGCAAGCCATCTTCCTCTTTTGCCATCACTGTCTGCTTGAACCAGAATATCTTTTATAGAGCTAGAGGGTACGTATGCAATCACCTTAGAATGTAAAACATAAGTTCTGAAAGATTTTAACACTTTTACCATGGCATATGCTTTCTTTTCCATTATATTATATTTGAGTTCAGCATCTTGAAGACTTTTGCTAAAGAAGGCTATCGGTTGCTCAAATCCTTCTTTGTTCTTTTGAAGGAGTACAGTAGTGAGTGTGTGTTCAGAGGAAAATGAGAAAATAAGAAAATCTTTGAGATAATAGGGGCTCGCTAATACCGGTGCCTCACTTATAACCTTCTTGATATGAGCAAAGTATGCTTTAGCTTCTGCTTTCCATTTTACTTCACTATTTTTTCTGAGCATATCTATAATCAATTTCACAATTTCAGCGAAGTTAGGAATAAATCTTCTCAAAAAAATTATTTTTCCTAAAAATGACTGAATTTCTTTCACATTCCTAGGAACAGCTATTGTATCTATAGATTCTACTCCTTTAGGGTCAATTCTAATTCCATCGTGAGATACGATGTGACCCAACAGCTTGCCTTCCTGCATAGCGAAATGAGACTTCTTAGGATTTAAGGATAGACCAAACCTGTGGCATTTTTCAAATGTCTGTTTGAGATGAATCAGATGATCTTCATCTGATTTAGAAAAAACAGTAAGATCATCCAAATAGATGACTACAAATTTATCTCGTTCGCCAATGAAAGAAATATCCATTGCGCGTTGAAACGTAGCACCTGCATTCATCAATCCAAACAACATTTTATCGTACATAAATGTGCCCCAAGGAGTGGTAAATGCAGTTTTTTCTTTATCGAGATCACTGATGGCAATTTGATTGTAACCTGAAAATCCGTCAATCATTGACATCCTTTTAGCTCCTACTACTTTTTCAAGAACATGGTCCATTTTAGGTAGAGGATAATTATCTTTGAGAGAAAATTTATTAAGATTTCTAAAATTGACACACAGTCTAATTTCCCCATTTTTCTTTCTAGCCGGGACCAAATTAGCTACCCAATCAGAATATCTCAGTGGTACAATTATCTTAGCATCAAGGAGTTTTTTGACTTCTCGTTCGATAACAGGTAATAAAATGGGGTTAATTTGTCGGAGTTTTTGTTTAAAAGGTTTGACACCAGGTTTGAGGGGTATCTTATGTTCGATCATAGAAGTGTCATATGTTTTCAGTTCTTCATATGACCATGAGAAAATGTCTTTGTATTTTCTTAACAACTCTGTGTCTTTATTTTTATTTTCTGTTGATAGATATTTGGATAGTTTAACCATTCGGAGATTTTCTTTAGTTCCTATATTACAATCTTCAACCTCCTCTAGTTGGGGTTGTAGGGTGGTTTTTGAAGGGATATCATCTTGATTAAAAAATCTTTCCAAGGGAATTAGACCCTTGGGAATCTAGTTGTTCTTGAGAACAAGCATTCAGTGATTTGCAATTTTATCATGAAACTCTTTAGAATCCTCCCCCTCTTGCATGATCCAAATGGGATCATTTTGATTTTCTTGATCGGTATGCGTTTCTGCAAATTCACCTAATGATTCTAGAAACTTTCGAAGCTGCTCATCGTCTTCAAAGACCTGCCAATGCGGTATGTTATTTGGTATCAAAGGGCGATGTCTCATTTGTATGTGATACTTTAATTTAAAAGCAGTTGGGGGCGTGAAAGTTGATGCAGCTTTGGCTAAAGCATCAGTCTGCTGATTTTCAAACCTTGGGACGAAATGAAAATTCACATATGAGAAGAAGTTCTCGATTAAATCCTAGACATAATTCCTATAGGACCATAATATAGGATGCTTGGCCTGGTACTGCTGATTCACCTATTTTATAATTAACTCAGCGTCACCAAAGACTTTGAGTTTCTTAATTTTCATCCTCCTAGCAGCTTCTAATCCTAGCACTAAAGCTTCATACTCGCATACATTGTTTGTGCAATCCACATTCCACTGAAGCCTATATAAAAAAGGAATTACAAATTGATCATCAGGAGCCACAAGAAGTGCTCCTGCTCTAGCTCCAAGGAAAGATGAGGCACCATCAAAATACATTTTCCATACACCAGTGTTATATACATTTTTCTCTATTTCTTTTTTTTCAATTTTTTCTTTTATACAATTTTTGTCTATATCTACTTCAAAATTATCATCAATAGATAATATACAATTTCCTAAGTCTTGGTCAGAAATATAAACTGGATGATTGTTTGGGTTGTGTGGATCACCAACCGTAAACGCCAACGTAAAGATGCATGTATTGCCCTCCAAAAACTGGAATTGTAGTGTATGTCATATCCAGTTGGAGAGACCCTCCAAGCTTAGCACCCCATGACCTAGATAATAGCATACCATACTTTGGAGGGATGTCAGCTACCACTACATCCATAAGAATACTTTTAGCAAGTATTTGAGCCAAACCTACCACCATGTCTTTAATCATACCTATGCATTTGACTTTCCTCGAATCGAAAGAATATAAGTCACCATAGGGCCTTGTGATTTCAAGACCAAGTTTTTTCATAATTGACTTTGGAATCACATTGTGGGAAGCTCTGGAATCCAACATACAGTTATGAAGAAGGTGGTCAAACAGGGTTAACGTAATATAAAAGGGAGCCACAGTGTCTCTCGCACCTTCGAAGTGTGGACCAAAAACTATATTTGGTTTGTCATCTTCTAAGTTGATGACGTCGGCTTGGCTTTCTTCTTCGGAAAAGTTAATCATCTTGGCAATTTGTTTTTTGTATATGGGATTTTTAGCTAATTCAACAAGGGGAATAGGAATTTTGATTTTGTTTATTTCATTTTCCAAATTAAAATTTCTTAGGGCCTTGTCATTTTCTATGTTCGGGGCCTCCATTCCTTTCTTTTCATCTTTTCGTTGTGATGTGGACTTGTTTTCATTTATAGGAGCTTGTGTCTTTACAGGGAGTGTTTCTACTGGTTCTGACTGGACAGGTTGTGTATCAACTGAGTTTTTTTTCGCAGGTTGTTTATCAGCAACTTTTGTAGTTGCCTCATCGGTTTCGCTTCTTGGCAAAATCTTTTTTGTCGGAACATTTGGGAGACATTTGTTATTTGGTCTTAAATTATATTTTCCCTGTAGTTCAGCTATGATATCATCTACAATATCTTGATATGTGAAATCTTCAAACATATTATTGCTAACATTATCTTCCGATGTAATTTCTTTATTTAAAGATCTTTCGTAATCTTGTCTCGATAAATAAGGTGCTTTATTATCATCGCCAAGACTATTAATATATTCATCAATTTCTTCAAAATATCCTAGATCTTCCTCTCCAATGAAATTTTCACTTTTGAAGGGTGTTGGAATTTTTTGGTCTTCATTTTTAATCATTTTCTGTGGTCCCTGAGGATTAGGATTTCTTCTAAAATCTTTCCTGGGAAAATTATCCCTTTTCGATTTCTCTAGTTCCATTTTTTAGATCTTGTTTGAAAGTTCTTTAATAACCCTAGCCATCTTGTCTATTCTATCTCCCGAGGATTTCCCCGATCCTGAAGATCCACCTTGTTCTTTGAATTTCCTATTTTCTTTGTTTCCAGTTTCAGTCTTTGTTTTTAATTTCCCTGAAGCCATCATGTTTGATTCAATCTCAAACGCATCATCCTACATTTTCATGAGATCTATTGATCTCCTTTCTCTCAATAATAAGGTGAAGCTGGGATCAAAAGCACCAGCAAAAGTCACTTTTTCTGCGGGTTGTGAAGGTTTAACCTCAACCGGGATTTTATTATACAACTTGTTGAACCTTTGTGTGAAGTCTAGAACTAATTCAGAGTTTTTCTTTCTAAGGGCTCCAAATTCAGTCAAGTAGTAGAGGTGGTCCTTCCTCCCTCCCCATTGTCTAATAAAAGCTCTTTCAAGTTCTTCATAAGATCTTAAAGATCCAACTGCTAAGGATCGGAACCAGGTCCTCACCTGTCCTTCAAAAGTTTGAATGAGGAGTCTAGAATAGACATATTCGTGTTCTATTCTGAGGATGTCAGCAAATTGATCGAAAAAGTTTATATGCTCTTGGGTAGTGAAATCCCCTTCCCCTGTAAATTTTGGAAGACTTTTCATATAATTCTCGGGGAGATCATGAAGAGGAATGGGAAGAACAAGGGGAGCATATCTAGCAGCTACTTTAGCAAAGATTCCAGGAAGCGGTACTTGACCACCTTCTAGTCCTTCAGGGGCACCACCTCCAGCTCCAGCACCTCCTTGTGCAGCCATGGTTAGATTTGAGGCTGAAGCGCGGAATGTGTGAGGAGAAGATTCTCGGAAATCTGGGGAGTAAACTTCAAGAAATGAGAATGTATCGTATGAGAGGGGAAGTGAAAGAGATCTTTCAAAAGTTTCTGAAATTTTTAACTGCATAAAGTCAGGCTAACATATAGTATATGTGGGTAAAAAGACTTGTTTAAGTGATTTTCGTGATTTTAAAATATTTTCCGGATCGGAGACTGGCGAGGTCTTCTTGTTGTCCAGGTTTTTTCTGGTGTTCTTTTGGATAATAGCTAGTTTAGTTATCGTGGAGTCACCAAGTGAAAAATATTTATAGCCTTAGAAGGTTTTCTATCCTTGTTCACTACCAAAACAGAAAATGGCAATGTCGTTCTTCCCAAGGAAAAATCCGTTTCTTTGATCCCCGACAACGGTGCCAAAAAGATGTTGTTCCTAAGTTTATACTTTAAGGCTATAAAGCATACCATCAAGGCATCCGTAAATATTTGAAGGAATAATCTTGAGGATAAGAATTGAAAAGGAAGGGTGAAGCAGAATCAGTTTCTCAACTGTCTCTGTCTAGCTTCCTGTTGTTCTTGGATGCTAATATCTCTCTCAATAGTAGCCCATGAGCGTTCTAATTTGACCCAGTTAGTTTTTGTTTGTAAGATGGTATTAAATAGGTTCAAGGCAATACTGGTTTGATCTTGAAGGCCAGGTTCAATGTTGGGTTGTCTGCTACTTGGAACAGTCATGGAGGATAAGATTTTAATCAATCATGTAATAATTTTAATCAAATGTTACTTCAAACTTTCCAGAGATGAGAATAGGAAAAACAATTTTGAAATTCAAAACACTAACATAAATACATTCGAGGTCATTTCCTGGATTTGTAACAATTTGAGAATTATAAAATAACAAATAAGTACTACAGAAAAATATGAGGCTTTAATCACGAAAGAATCTCATATTTAGACAAATAATAATGAAAGAAAACGAGGTTTCTAATGAAAAATTAAGTATTAAGGTTCAAATGATTAATAGGTCTTAAAATCACTGATAGCAATTTCAGAGGAAAAGCTGTAAATAATTTGATATCCAAACCAATCTAAACTAGAAATCAAAGATGCAGATAACTTCAAATTGATTATTCATTAGAAATACAATGAACGAAAAATACAATAAAGTATAGTAAATAGGGTTGAAGAACACATAGCTACAAATTTGCAGGATTCAGAATCTCGTTTGTAATGTATATTATGATGGATTGGAAAACTGTTAATACAATCGACTCTCTCCAAAAAATCAAAAGCCCTCTCTCAGTCTTTGGAAAATACATTTATACATCTTCATGAAAATTTTCTCGTTGGTGATTAACCAACTTCCTAATATTACGGTTACATATAAGAATAATGTCAACTGTTTACATTTCCTTTCTAATTTTCAATGATAATAACATTTTTTTTTAAATGTTTTTATGCTTGTGTGGACGAAATTCCTTTTTCCGCTTCAAGACACTGAACACACTTTCCCAAAAATTTCACAAAAGTTCTGGGAGCATCTAGTATCTTATTTGCTTCAAACAAGAAAAATCTTTTCTGTAATTCAGGCAAACGATTTTCTATCATCTTCTCTGTGAACTTAATAGTTTGCAACTTTAGATTCAGTGTCACCATCCATTTGTTGATTTCTCTGATATTGATTAATTTAATTTTTGAAATCTCTATCTTCATTTCCTCCAGCTCTCCCTTGAACCTTAGCTGGTGCTTGGCAATATTAATCTCACCTAATAATCCGGGACAGTCATCTGTTCGGATATTCAATGAAGCTCTTTCTAAGAAATCAAAAATTATCTGGCAATCATCATTGACCTCTCTGGTTATTCTTTTATATTCGGTCAGGTTTGTTTCCCCCACTTTTAGTATTATGTCCCCTTTAACCTGTTCAGAAATGGATAATTTCTGAACCCTTCCGATTTCTTCCTTTGTTGAGAAGGCTACTACCTTTTGGAAGGTCATTCTAGCTGCTTTCACCTCCCTTTCCTTCTGGAAAACATTCTCCAAGGATTTATTTGTTTCTTGAAAATAATTCTGGACTACTTCCAGATTCACAAACAATTTATGTTGTTCTTCCTCTATTTTCAAATATATCCCCAATGCTTGTGTCCTGAAAATTTCAAGTTCTACTACTTGATTAGTAATAGAAATAATTTTATCTTGTAAATGCTTATTTTCTTCTCCCATCTTTTGGACCTATGCCTGAGTGACCTATATTATCTGTTTTTCCTCCTCTAAGTCTTTATTCATTTTCTAAATTTCTTGCATATCTTTTAGTCTAGCTTGTTCTAGACCCTTTTGTATTCCCCAACTGATACTTCTCTCAGTGTCTTTTAATTTGTCTTGCAACTAAATTATTTTTTGGTCTTTTTGTTCGAGCATGGTTATTAAATTTCCAATAGAATATATATTTGTTGATGCTATAGCACCCATTGTACCTTCTAACTCTGTAGCAAATTCTCCATCTTTAAGCTTTTTTCCATCTATAATGACCCTATGTTTTTTAATCATCCCCTCTCCTCTTGGATGAATTTCCTGTTTCAAGACTGCTCTTCTCGTTTTACTAAAAAAGTAATCTGATGGAGGGATTTCATCTCTTGAAATTGGCTCTAGATCACTGACATACAAAGCTCCTTCATGGGGGGTTCCATAAGTTGATTGCAATGGGGTTAAGGAGGTGATAGGACTACCGAGCTCTGTTGATGTTGTTCCTCCTATCTTTTCTAGAACATCCTTAATGATTTCTGGAGTTGTTTCTAGCTCTTTTCCCTTCTCTGTCTCTGATTCTTTTGTTTGAGAACCCTCTTTGTCTTGGGAAGGTATCTCAGTATTCTTCATCTTGCCTTTCATATTTTCTTTATCCTGTGTATTAGTTTCAAACCCTAGAGGGGGCCCTTCCGGTTCTGGTGGTGGGGTCGAAATTTCACCCTGCAAACTCTTGGGAAGGCAACTTCACCTATGGCTCTGAAAAGATGTGAATCCGGTCTGTGAGTCAGGTGGCATGGCCTGTACTTTGTTCAGTACTTCTTCATAGGATTTAACATCCTTAAATACATCATCATAAATAGATGTTTCATGTTCATACGCCTTTAGATTACAATGTATGAAATGCCTACTTATTACTTGG
>SNQJ01S0192472.1:4744-17863 GCA_010110895.2 Picea sitchensis
AGTTTCACTACCGTACCCTTTTGAGTAAATCAAGCCAGTAAAAAGAATGCTAATTAAAATTTACTAGACTTTATGTTTGTAGGGTCCATCAACTAGATTAGGCTAGAGCCTTGATTTAGGTTGGAGAGGAAACTCTTCAAGGCAATAAAAAAAACATACGAGTCTGTGCTAAGGAGTGTAGAAGTCCATTATCATGAAAGTTATTCGGGACCCCCCTCTAACACAGGGGATAAACACGAGGTCGCGTGTGGAAAGGTAGTGGAGATAACCCCTCCAAAGATGGACCAATCATAGTGGAGAACACATATAGAGCGCTTGTCTTGGGATTCTGTTGATTGCATTTTCTATGAAGCTTCATGGGTCTCGAATCCGTTCGAGGTCCTAATTTGTCTTCTGGGACACTTGCTTTCAATACCCTTGGCAAGTTTTGGGCTTGATACCCTGCTCATTATGGTCTACCCGACTGTCGACTGTACCCACCTGGTGACTGTTCGCATGTTGGCAACCTAGTTTCCTATCTTTCTAGTAACATACATAGGTGACTACGGGGGTATACCATGGTACCTAGGACAGACATCGGGCCATGCTTTGCAGAGTATACCCAGAGGGTGCTTCCATTTTCGAGTTTCACTTGCACGGGTAATTTGCTCTAGTGTTGGTTGGTGTAACTGTTCTTCCAACTAGTTAGTTGTTTGCTTGATTTTCCTTTAGGAACTTTTAGTGTGTGCTCTGTGCTCCCTAGTTTTCCATAGTGAGTTAGTCAATCGTGGTTTTGGGTCTCTGACCTAGGGTGGTAGACCACCCACTCCACCAGTCATGAGGAATTTTTGGTCTTCCTCTTAGAAACGTGGAGCCGCCTTTTTATAGGCATTGTTTTGATACCACTGGTTCTTCAGAGTCAGTGTGTGAGACTTTTACAGATTTGACGATCCCGCAAGGGGAGAACCTGTGCATAAGATCTTCATGGCTAAAGTTCTTGGAGATACAAACCAAGGAGCCCCTTCACAAGGGGATTCTTGTTCTTTTCCCTTCTTCAGAAACATTGGTGTCCCTTTGATGGCCACTTTGTACATTCCTGGGTTGAATGTGGGATTATCAGTTTGGTTCGGTACCATTCCAAATGTCCCAAATGCTCTTGACGCTTCTCATTTAAGAAATTTATGTCATGGGCACCCTGTTGATGTTTCTTTGTCAGCAAAGTCTTCTCCTCCTCCTTCTCCCGCCTCTGGTGAAAGTACAATTACTAGTAACCGGAAGTCTAAATGAAATAGAAAAGGGAAGAATAGGAAGAAGAAATCACCAACCTCTACGATTCATGTTGGATATAGGTCGACAACCTATGCAATTCATGTTGATGACCAAAACCTAGCCTCTGCAAGTTATGCTGGGGGAAATCACCCACCCTCTACAAGTCATGCTAGGGGAAAAAGTCCAGTCACTGCTAGTCATACTGGTAATAGGTCTGTAGCCTCTGCAAGTCATGTTATCAACCCATCACCAACCTATGCAAGTCATGTTGGAGATGTCCAGCCAACCACTATCAATCATGCTAGGGGCATTGATTCTGTTGAGAAACCTAGATGGATAGGATGTAAGCCTAAGTTCCCTTGTAATATTTGCAAGGGAGATCACCTTACTCATTTATGCCCTGGCATTCCAGAGGTACAAAGATTGTGGTCCCTGTCTGCAAGCTCTTTTGATTCTGAGTCTTCTAAGGTTTCCTCATAGTATATTCAACCATTGGTTGAGCAAGTGGTCATGCTAATGCAGTCATTGGCTGATCCCACTCCTCTTTTGGGGGGTGAGGTGCCTTTAGACCATGTAGTCTCTCAGCCTATTCAACCATTGGCTGAGAAAGTGGTCATGCCGATGCATTCGTTGGTTGATCCCACTCATCTTTTGGGGGGTGAGGTGCCTTTAGACCATGTAGTCTCACAACCTATTCATCCATTGGTTTCGAAAGTGGTCATGCCGATGCAGTCATTGGTTGATCCCACTCCTCTTTTGGGGGGTGAGGTGTATTTAGACAATGTAGTCCCGCAGCCTATTCAGCCATTGGTTGCGAAAGTGGTCATGTCGATGTAGTCATTAGATGATCCCACTCTTCTTTTGTGGAATGACATGTATACCGACTATGTTTTTAGCGTTTCTAGTTCAATACTTTCAGAACAAGGGGGCATTCTTCTCATTCCAAGCACACCCCCTCCAATCCCTAGGATGGTTTCCTTTGATTGGAATGACCTTGTTGAGCCTCGTCTTCCTTCCACCACACCTTTTCAAATAAGGGTTGAAGTTAATTCAACAAACATTTATCGATGTATTGTGGATGAAGGAGCCTCTACAAATATTTTATCGTCCTCGGTTTGGAAAGTCTTGGGATCTCCCAAGCTTGTGTATTCCTCACATGAACTATTGGCTTTTGACAGATGTCCTAGTGAATATTTGGGGGTTCCTCAGTTACCTATATCTTTAGGTGGGAAGACTGTCCTTGTTGATGTTATAGTGGTGCAAGGTCCACTAGGTTTCAATATGCTTCTCGGGTGTGATTATGTATATGCTATGAATGATGTGGTGTCTACGCTCTTCCAAGTGATGAATTTCCCTCACAATGGAAGCATTTTCACAATCAACCAAATGGCATCTGATAATCACCATCCTAATTCAACATTATTTCAGACTACCCCTTTATATGTTCCTAGCATTCGTGTAGACTCTACCCCGCCACGGGTTAATTATGTGGCATCTTATCCTTGATGTTCAATTTCTTCTGAGCAGGAACCTGTGCAATCATGTGTTCCCTCTCGAGACTTGGTCTCAACAATTGATCCATTGGTTTATTGAATGGGGGCATGGGAGCCCTTGTTTCCCCCTCTTAGTCCAAGTAGGCTTCAGTATCCTTCTGAGTCTGATCTCGTTGTTAGTAGATCCTCAAGCCCTCGTGATCGTGATTCTTTGTTGATATACTCTGCCAGTCCTAGTCAGAACCTCCATCATCATATGGAGTATGGTCATTTTACTTCACCCTTTGGGACTGTCGACCCTCGTTTGCATGATTTCTCGAATTTTGAATTGCCTTCAGATGAGGCTATCCTTGAAGCCATGAATATGGTTTCTATCCCGCAGGAGGACTTACACCATGGTTTGTGTTTTCTTCCATTTTGGGAGAATTCCCAAGTTGATTATCGAAGAGACTCCTGGTCTGAGCCTAGCAGCAGGCTCTACTTGATCCAGTTTCATACATGAGTTAAAGCCCCCATTGGAGTCTTGTTTAATCCCTTTTCAGACTCCCTAAAGATGAAAATATTGTTGAGTGACCTTGTTTCTTCACACTCGTTAAATTGGTCCAGAAGAACGTTCCTTACACGGGTCTTCTTTTAGGCCCTTTTCAAACCCTCTAAACATGAAAAGATTGCTGAGCGATCTTGTGGCCTTTCACACTCGTTAAACTGAAACTTCAAGTCACGTCTGTCTGACGGTAGTTTACCCCTTTTTCGGTCTAGATGGTCAACTGTACGAACAAAGGTATACTGTATGGAACTTCAGTTCTCTAGAAGAGTACTCTCAGGTATCATTTTAACCCTTTTCCGGGCCCAAGGGACTAAATTTATGTAAAAGGAACCCCCATGAAGTCCATAGTTAAGCTCTTTTCAGACTCCTTAAAATTGAAAAGATCATCGAGTGACCTTATTCTCTCACACTCATTAAACTAGTCCAGAAGAACATTCCTGATGGAGTCCATAGTTAAGAATTTTTCAAGCTCCTTAAAAATGAAAAAATGGTCGAGTGATATTGTCTTTATCACACTCGTTAAAATGGTTTTGAATAGATGTCTTGTCGGTGCTAGTTTACCCCTTTTTCAAACCGACTAGTTAATCTTTGAAAAAGGTACCCCAATGGAGTCTCCTTTTATGTTTTTTCAGGCTCTCTAAATATGAAAAACCATCGAGCTTACCTTCTCTGGGCTCGTTAAACTTACATCGAAGGATGTTACCATTGTTTGTTTTGTTAACCGCATTTTCATATCTGCATCTTTGGTCTAAATGTTGGTTCCATGTTGCTCCCAACTGAACCATCTGAAGCATACCTTATACACAAGACTTGTAGCATGTTGCCTCTGCGTCTTAACACCCTTGGCCCCCGGAGGATTTTTACCGAGTATCATTATTCTAAACATCAGTCTTGTCCTTGCGCCTTGAACTTATATGTTTGTAACAGTCGTTCCTCCATTGTAACGTAACATTTCTTTATTCTTTTTTCCAAAATCATTGAAGAAGACAAAAAAATCAAATATACCCCAAAAAGAGCAAGGGAAAAGTATTTTCATTATTGGCAGCACAATAAGTCGCCCTTGGATAAAGCACATCTATCCATTTGTTTGTCAAACTCTGGGATTTAATACAACCTTAGGAAGATGTTCTCACTACATAGAGTTGTGTCCTCCTCCGTTTGGTTATTCTTCCAAACATATGGAGAGTTTGTGTTGCCTCCTGCCTTGTGAACTTATGATTAATGTCATGCTGCCTGAGTCTCATCATCTCGTTGTGCTATTGTCCAAGGGAAATTTTTACCAAGCCTGAGTTGGCCCCTCTGCATTTTGTTTCTTGCCCTCATACCCAGCCATCCTGAATGTCTAATCAAGTCTTTGTTCGAAATCAATGAAGCCTTCAGTTTGATCATCAATATTCTCTAGTCCATGATCGATGAGCCGTCGAAGATCTTTGGGTAGTGAAGTCGTACACTCCTACTACACTCCTACTGAAGTTTTGAAGATTTTGAATTTATTGCTCGAGCTCTGAAGACCTCGTCTCCATCCATCAGGCCTTATCAACTTCTAAGAAGATGGATACTCTACATGTATATCTTTTTGATTTCGAGATTTAGCTTTGTTGTGTATTGTTTGCGGCTACACTTTATATAGTTATATGACATGGATCTACAGTGTATTTGATTGGTAGCCATGCGTTTATTTTATCCCAAGCATGGGTATGCCCACCTTGGTGAGAAAATTGTTATTGTTTCCAGATTTCTGTGGTGAGTAGTTTCGAGGTTTATTGCTGGATAATCCATAGTTGGTGTCATTTTTGTCATCGACGTTTCGAATCCGAATCGGGATTCATCATCAGGACTAATCGTCAGTTATAAAGCTTGTTGATCTTGGTCAATTAATAGTAGATGCATGACAGTTTTGATATTTGTAATTAGGTCGGCTAACTGTAATGCCCTATTTCTAAAACTAAGGAAAAATTCAATTCAATTTTAGAGTTAATAAATGATGGTAATTAGGTTATTGATAATATTTCATAATTCTAGGTTTTTGATAATATTATAAATAAGACTAGGAATTTATTAGTGTTGAGTTATAAATATAAAGGTCTAGGGTTAGATTTAGATTGATTTTCATTGAATTATTAATAGTACTAGGGTTTCTTAAGGGATTTAATACCCACCTCGGTGAGACAATTGTTATTTTTGCAGATGGTGCCTCCCGATTTCTGGTTCCTGGGCTCACTTGTTCGGCACATCAGTAAAGATTGGTAATGTATTTCGGCCATCAGATGCTCTTCTGACCTCACACATTAGGGGGCATATGTTATAACCCTAATTTGAACCATACAAGCTTACCTGGCATCAGGCCATCTCAGATTCCTTCTTTGCCAAAACACTACTGAACAACTCTTCTTAAAAACACATTTTATAAAGGCCCATGTGCCCTCCTCTATTAATACACACGTGTACATACTCGTTGACCCAAAACAACCCGCGTGTACCTACAAAAGCACGAAAAAAGGAAAGTTTCCGACGAAACACACAACTTTGGGTGAGTTAACTGAACCTTCCCGCCATGCATGGCCAAGGGTTCGCCCAAATACCTAGCTTCTTCTAGCCTATAAAAGAAGGGTTAGGGGTCCCATTTGGAAGAGGAGAATCATAGTAAATAAACTATACCCACTTGCATATTCCCTTTGTCCCAACCCTTTAGCCTTCCTTGTGCAAAGAGAGAGATAAAGAAAATAAGTTGGAGGACAGTAGAAGAGGAGCCCAAGACCAGGTTCGTGGAGCAGTGGTCGGCTTCATCATTGGAAGTAGATTTGTTGAAGTTAATAATAAAGAGATACCTTTCCCATCCCAACACATGAGGTTTTTATGATTTATTGTATACTTGTTTATTGAAATCTTTAACCCATTATTCTATAGATCAAATGCATGTGGAGTTTGGTGCTTGTTTTATGTGAATGTAGGTTAGCCTCGGGAGGAGAGCTGCAATCAAAAACTGATCAAGCGTAAGGAGGGATCTACATCAAACACCCGTAATAAGGTATGTTCATTTAACTATGTATTTTCTTAATAATAATGGGGATTAGGTCTGGGACAACGACAAAAAGTAGAGATCTTTAGGTCTTTTCTGCATGCATAATCTAACCCTAAGTGCTAGTCCATAGAGAGATTTTCCACTCACAACACACTTGCCTCGATATTTTTCCTTACAAAGACGTGGCCAAATGATGTTTCACTTATCTATAAAAGGACATAGGGTTAATACTCAATGCTTCAGGTCTCCCAATCGTCTTGCTCAAATAATATGACATCGAGACTAGATATCAAACTCCATAACCAACAACAAACCTAAATGAGTCTTTCCTCTAACAATAAAAGAATAATAAAGATAAATCCGACAACACAGAAGTCGAGGACACCATTTTAGTAGGTACTCATAATTTCATTGACCTAGATCCTAAAATTAATGTGGTCAATATACCAATAGAAGAATGCAACTCTTTGGATGCAATTATAAGAATCTTGCCGCTCACCTTAGAAGGAATCAGGTTGAAGGAGCGGTGGTCGCAGTTAGGGATTGCTACTACAACCATAAGAATGGAGCCATAGAGAAGAGAGACCCCAAAAGAAAAAGGGAAAATATAGAAGCAAGACAAGATGTTCTCAAAAGAAATATCAAATGGAAATTTGGGCATGATGCAAAGGATAATGCTCTACAAGTGGCCTTGACACTCAGTGCCTTCACTGGGGTAAACATCGTGTCAATACATGAGCTTACCATAGCTTTATATGACACAAAATACACGATCAAAGAGCTGGAAATGACCCTAGAAACCATCAAACAATTTATTTCCAGTGAGAAAACAAAGGAGATTCAATAGGCTAGGCAGGGTTATGAGGAGGAGATTAAAAAGTAATTATAGTCATAGGAGGAACGTCTGCAAATTAAATTGATTGATTCGATGTCATTGGTCTAGAAGGCCCATGCTAGTGACATGCAACATCTTGAAACCACACAAAATCGGGAAGTGACTAAACTCAAAGCATAGTTGAAAGAATTAAGGTCTTTCAATGAAACCGCTCAAGCCAAATTCCAGAAGATACAAGTGGAGAACGGAATTTTGAGGAAGACTATAGAATATCACCAAAGCCAGATAAGTATTCTGAAGGTGGTGAAGACAAAATCCCTGGAGAAAAATGAAGGTCTTCGGAACATGTATAAAATGCTTCTTGGTGCACTCGACAGAGTTTTGTTGACTAAATATGAATGAACGCAATTCGACTCTTAGGTGAAAGTTGTCCAGGAAAAGTATAAAAAATCCCTGGAGGCTTACAACATAATAATAGAATGGCAAGAATATCCACCAAAAGTTCCATCCTCAGAAAGACTCTTGTCGTATTCTTATGAGTAGAGAATCTGTGATCATTGAATGATGGAAATAGGAATGGAAATGATCACCGAGGTGTTAAATACCCAGGGACAAGTCACAATATCCTACGTAGAGGTATGTAGATTGTCTGACGATCTACTCTCACTATTTGGAATGGATCCTCCGAGGGACATCAACAAAACTTCATCAAACCAGACGATCATCGAAGATGTGGACACCATGAGGAACCTGGCTCAAAGATAAATCAAAGAGACCAACGAAATAAATGCGTAGGTTATTGAAAAGAGACTAATCCAACCCTCCAAAATCATCACTCTAACTAAAAATTCCATGAAACGTGTTGATCAGAGCCTTAGAATGAAGATGATTATTCCCATGTTCAAGAGTTAGGATGACCTGGAGAGGACACAGTTTCTTCGAGTAGATTCCATACTTGAATACTTCAAGAAATGGATGGCATTCATAGACGTGAGGGAAAAACCGTCAGGGCTCCCCCGAAGGATGATTTTTCTAATTGAAATTTTGCAGGGTAAATCGGATTATCATAATTGTGCCCTAATCAAGAAAGGAAAGTTGGAGCATCTTTTCAATATCCCAACCGTTATCAATATGAGCATCAAAACATAGTCCCATGGCACCTCTGTAAATGGGATAATTATAATGAAACAAGGGATTTTGGTTCTTTTGTGAAGGACTCATATTTTTACTATTATCTGAATAGAATACTGAAGACATTTCAGAAGACAATGGATTTTACATGTATGATTGTGACTATTATTTTCATGCATGTATGTTTTTTGATAATTGATGTTAATATTAGAACTATTTCTGGATTGATAATCTGTGATTTACAATCGTTGTTGTTTTTCTTTATGAAGCGACTCTGTAGCTTAGTTTTTCGAATAATTTTTATTGGATGCAAACAACTTCTTGGTCAATTTTTTATTTCACTCGTGTCACAAATTTATTCTACGCAAGTAATATACATTATTCACTATATTCATCTATTTCGCTAGTTTTTCCCTTATCAGGATAGGTTAGTTTAGTTTTAGTTTTAAAACTGCATCTTAGAATAAGAATCATACACCTTAACTTAACTTTAGTTAGTTGTATTTACTTCTTTTATTTATTTATTTTTTTAATTCATCTAAGAAGCTTCGGTTCTAAGATTCATATTTAGTTAGTATTTTAGTTAGTAAGCCAGGCCAAAATATGGTCGGAAGCGCTACCCCAAACTAAAGTGGGTCTAATTGGGACCTGCCATCGGTCATTTTTCCTCATCTGATTGAATGGGTCATGTTGACTATTCAACAAACATGGAGCTAGAAGGAGGGCCACATAATTGAATGTCTACAAACATAAATTTAAATCCTTCTCGTTCTTCCCTGCAAGTAAGCTTTTCCTCGACAAGTGATTCCCACCAATTTCACCCTGAACATATTATTTTCCATTTGGAGTATGTTGTGAACATGCCATCTTAGGTCAGTACTCACCAAATTCCCACTCACCCCGAAACATCCTTCTCTTCCCCTCAACCTCGTGTCCTAACCATCTCGAAGATCGAAGCCATACTCAGATGCTCGACCAAACGAACTAACTGCGCATTGACTATAAACCTTAGCAGACAAACCAAACAAATTCCCTTGGATTCCCCTCTACCTAAAAATCATGAATACCTTTGACATACAGATCCCTATTTTAACAACCTCAACTCCTATCAAGAAAACCATTCGGTTGGGACCCCTGAATATGACGTTCCTGAAGATACTTTTGATTTCCCTAAGGTTTCAAAATTTAATCTTGAATATCATATATTCACCAATGGGGGAAGAGGTAGACCACCCTCACCTCCCAAGTCATCCTATCACACTCCTAGAGATGATTCAGAGGACAACTTTGAAGAAAGAGACAAATTTGAGAGTGATCTCCAAGATAACCCTTATCAGATCATTATATATCAGCCCAAGACCATGGCTAGAGCGAATGTGAAACAATATCCTCTCCCTTGCCAGTCCTAGTTTTTTGGTGACATGGTCATTGTGCTAGGAATCCAACATGACATGCCAAGAGACCCTGGAAATTTCTTGCCTAAATTTGACCCTGACAAAAAATATTCAACCGAAAATCATGTTAAGAAATTCCTGTTGGCTATTAGGTTACAAAGAATTCATCATGAAGACGTCATATACCAGTTTTTTCCACTTACTTTTGAAGAAAAAAATGTCGACGTGTTATTTCTCTCTAGAATAATCCTCCATTTTGAACTGGAGAAATTTTGAAACCTCTTTCCTCCAAAATTTTGGAAAAAAAAACACACCATCCACCGAGGTTCTCAAACTCTCAAGAGTCAAGATGGAATTGAAAGAGTTAGTTACCGATTACAATCAATGATTCCTTACTTTGTTTAAATGAATCCCATGGGCCTCAGAACCCGCTAAAGATGTCACTGTCAAATTCTAAACCTCTGGTTTACCCATTTCCATGGCCATGTTGTTGGTTGTGGAGCCTGATTATCTTCCTGATTCAAAGGTATTTGTTTTCAGCTATGTTTATACCCCATGAATAATTTACACCCTAGAAGAGTGTACACTCCTCCACATGGGGGAGTTCAATGGGGGGATACTGCCTCTATGGGGTGCAGGCGAAAGTGGGTCCCCAACATGGGTTTGGGGTCGAAGCCCCCGAAGGAAAAATTTCCTTGTAAATGTATATTGTAATTTCATAGTAAATCTGAACTGTTCATTATAAGGTTGTAGATCTGACGGTACAAGTTATGTTAGGGTGTTTTTCCCTAGAAGGAAACCCTCTTTCATGAGGGAAATGTATTACTGCTATGTATCATTTCAAATATTGTATTTTGAGATAGGATATTGTGAGAGAAATAAGAGGAATTTACATCAGGTTTGCTGTAGGTTGTATCCCTTCATTTGTTGGATAATAATAAAGGAAAGACCTGGCAATTTCTCTAGTGGACGTATCCCACACTAGGTGAACCATGTATATCTATGTATCTATTGTATTGTGTATCTTCTGTGTTTTATTTTATTTCTCCGTGATCATGTTTTTCTAACAACTGGTATCAGAGAGAAAGGTAACTCGCAGGAAAAGAGGGTTCCTAGTTCGAGTGGGAGAAATGGCGGAAGATGGAAAGTTTAGGGTTGAGAAATTTAACGGCCAAAACTACTAGTTATGGAAGATGAAGATGGGATATTATTTATATAAGAAGGATCTATTCCTACCATTGGGTGGAATAGAAAAACATTCGACGACCATGAAGGATGAAGAATGGGATGTTCTTGATAGAAAGGCACTAGGAACGATTGGACTGAGCCTGGAAGCGTCGGTGGCTTTCAATATTTTGAAAGAAAAGACAACAAAGGAGCTGATGGATGCATTGGCTAAACTGTATGAAAAAACATCTACGTCCAAAAAGGTATTTTGAATGAAGAGACTATTTAATATGAAGATGTCAGAAGATGGGTCTACTATAGATCATTTAAATGAATTTGATACGGTTACTAATCAACCAAGTTCTATAAAATTGGACTTTGATGATGAGGTCAGGGCTCTTCCAATATTGTGCTCATTACTAGAAATTTGGAACATCTTGGTCATGGTTGTAAGTAACTCTGTATCTGGTTCAAACACTTTAAAATTTGATGATGTTGTTGGTGTTATCTTTAGTGAGGTAATGCGACGAAAAAGCATAGGTGAGACATCAAGTAATGCGTTAAACATGGAGAACAGGGGAAGAGGAAAGAATAGAGGAAATGGCTTAGGGAATCGCGGGAATTATAGGAAGGGAAAATCCAAATACATATTTGGAAAGATAGAGTGCTGGAATTGTGGGAAGAAAATACATCTGAAGAAAGACTGTAGAGCTCCAAATAAACAAAGAGATGGACAACATGAGAAAAATCAAGAAGTAAATGTAACCGGTGATATGTTACAAGATGCTTTGATTCTTGTTGAGTCTCCATTTTGAGACCTCTATTATCCTATATTATCCTCTATTTGGGTCAATTTTACCTATGACATGTTCATATGTTGTCCATTTCCTCCACAAACCTACCTTGTGGCCTTGTCCATGTGCATAAAGAGGTAACCTATGTTAAAACATGATTTGTTTGATTTTTTTATTAGATTGGAATTAAATGGTTGATTATTATGCTCCTAATCACTTTGACTATTATTAAGCAGCTTTATGACAAGGTATAACTTCATCCGGTACTACTGTTGGTCTGGTACTACAGCAACCCATTGATCCGGTACTCTGCCAGATCTGGTACTCTACCAGATCTGGTATTGCAACAACCCTCTTGATTCAATACTCCGCCTGATCTGGTACTCCACCTGATCCGGTACCAGATCTGCGACTATTCCAGTACCCATATTTATTACTGTGATAGTCTGGTACTAAACCCCTATCTATAGGATTAATGTGTTGAACGAGTATGCTGGTGGTGATTCCAAGAAATTAGTTGTATGCAAGTATCCTTAGATAGTTTGAAGATCACGATAGACTTCATCACTCATGCACTTCTTGTCATGAGGATGAAGCCCATTCCTTGAGATACGATGTGATTCATTGATTGTAATATTTTATAAACAATTGATAATTATCTTCAGACCTTTATTATAACGGCTAACCCTCTTTAAAAGGGATGTTGTGTATATGATAAAGAGAGTAGAAAATGATATACACTATTACGCTAAGAAATGAAATAGTGAATTACTGATTCACTTGATCAATTGAATGAGTACAAATGCTAGCTTGTGCAATTTATGAGTATGAGTAAAGTGTTGTAGTCTGTAATTTCTTCAGAGGTACCTTGTTGGTTAGGCAAGGGCCCACTGCCCCAACCAAGGTAAACCTCCTTGTATATGTCTTAGTGTGACATAAGTTAATTGTGAGTGTGAAAACATAATAGTTGTGTGTTGGAGATGATTGTAAGTGTATAAAATTTCTGATATACAATGCATATTTATTTGATTTTGAATTAGTGTGAGTGAATGGTTATACTTGGAGAAAAGTAGATAATTCTATTTTCATTGATGTAGATTGATATTTAGTTAACAAGAGTTGGATAGATGTGTGGGATTTTTAAATAATCAATTGTTATTGTTTTGGATTTATGATTATGTTGTTCTCAGTAAGTGCAGGAACAATAAGAATTCATCTCTCACCTTCGTGCTCCATGTAATGAAATCTTTAGATCATATTCATTGTCTCCTGTCTTGAAGAAGTCTTGATTGTAATTTATTAGGCTACGATTGGTTTCTTTCTAAGAGTAATTAGAGTGAATTGTTAACATCCATTTCAATTGCTATAGGAAGCAAGGTCTTCGTTCATCTCTTCATTTCATGAGCTTATAATGAACATACTTGTTATCTAAGAAAGAACCTTTTCAATTGAGTGTTTGTTTGAGAGATTTACTGTAAATTTTATCTT
>SNQJ01S0192474.1:0-17862 GCA_010110895.2 Picea sitchensis
GACCTGTGAGGCTCTTTGCGAGACTGTGGGTTGTGTTTAGCCAGGGAATGTCTCTGTAATTTTTAATGATTGATCAACAATGAACATATTTCTTTTACAGGATTCCTGTGTGGTGATAGTGGTGGTGTTCTTCCTCTGTTTACTGTTTTTCCTATGATCATTATGCTTGTTTTCTTTTTCTTATTATCATAAGGAAAGTAATAGAGGCCGAATTTATCAGCGGATACTCTGCCTCTCTGCTTTTGATGATCTTTATGTTTTCTGCAAAAGCTCAGTTCAGGAATTCTTAACTACTCCTTTGCCTGGCTTTTTCCTCTCCTATTTTTTCCTCAAATCGACGCCATCTAAACTTAATTCAATCCAATATTGCCACTACCTTTCCCTGTGAAAAAACTTTGTCCAGATCTGATGTGAATCACATTTTTTAAGCACAGACCCCATTTGCCCAATGGCCCTACTTGTTGTTCCAAAACAATCATCTAAAAACCCCAACCCATTTTCTTCATAACTACCCTGATACCTATTCAAACAAAGCTATATCATACAGAGAGATCCCTCTCTAAGTCTTGGAGGGCTAGATCCAAGACTCGAAGTGGTTTTGATGTTGCCTCTGTGATTTCCTCACAGCCTTGGGCAAATTACAGAGCGCTAACACCTATCAACATCAATTTAAAAGGACTTGACCATGATTGAACATTGTGGACCAAGTCATTGTTATTGCATGGGGATTTAATCTTTCTTTTATGCCCTCTTTTATTCTTTTCTTTTCTTTTCTTTTCTTTTTCTTCAAATCAATTTGTAGAATGAAACAGTTTTTGCATCCTTCATTACAATAAAGGAATGAATTTCCAGTCATCATTTGATTCTATAAATTATAGGGTTATAAGAGCGGCTCCAACTAGGGATGGTACTCTCCTTGTGAAGTGCCAAGAACCCACTCTTTGATATCCTGAAATGTTTTTCTCTCAAAGCTCCTTCTGCTAATTGATTCTTTCTTATTTTAAAAAATTTGGTGGTACTGACCAATGCCTTAGGGCCTTCTTTGTGGGCTTAAAACATTTGACCGGTAGCACCAATACACAACTGAAAAATAAATAAAATGATATGTACAATGGAAATGGATTGTTGATATTTCTATTGAGGCGGAAAGTAATGCTTCAACATCCTGCCATTTACAGGTCCACTTGGCAGGTCTGATCCATCATTTCTATCTAGCAGAAAAACATTATTCCTTCTGTAAACCTGAATGGTGTAAGGACCTTTCCACAAACTATCGAACTTCCCATGTTTTCCCTTGTCCTCATTTCTGGAGTCCCATCTCAACACTAGATCACCCAATTCAAAATTGTCTTCCTTGGTTCTTTTTTCATGAATCTTTTTTATATTTTCCTGGATTAATCAGGTCATGTTGTATACTTCTTCTCTAGATTGTTGCAAGTGAATCATTTGATTGATTCTTATTTGAATATCATTTGGCTCGGTCTGAGCCTTCTGCAACAGTTTCATGACTGGAACTCCCAGAGAAGGAGGAAAAACTGCTTCAGTACCATATACCAATTGGTATGGGGACATGCCAATTTCTCTTTTAGTGCTCAATCTGTCGGCCCAAAGTGCAAAAACTAGCTTATTATGCCAGGACTTCTTGTTTTCTTCTAATGTTTTCTTGAGGATATTCACTAGAATGTTGTTTAAGGACTCTGCCAACCCATTTCCATGAGGGTAATAGGTGGTGGAGTGTCCCAGAGTGATGTGATACTGACTGCAAAACTCAATAAGATTTTTGGAACTAAAGGCCATTTCATTGTCAGTTATAGTTTTTCTAGGACAACCAAAACGAAATAAAATATCGTTTTCCAAGAATTTAATGATGACAGAGTCAGTAGCTTGCCTGCATGGTATCGCCTCGATCCACTTTGTGAAGTAGTCCATGGCAGTGAGGATCCATTTATGTTGATCGGAAGAGGATGGATGAATTTCGCCAATAAAGTCCAGGCCCCATTGTTGGAATGGGGTTTCGACCGATATAGGTTTTAGGGGCAGAGGACAAAGATTCCTTTTTCCTTTGAAAACCTGGCATTTGTGGCATGAGATGACCCTTTGGTGTACATCAACGAACAATGTGGGCCAGTAAAAACCATCTCTGAGAATCTTATTTTTTGTAGTCTTCCATCTTAGATGACCACCGCAATCCCCTGCATGAAACTCCTGCAACACTTTGTCAGATTCATCTTTAAGTAGGTAATTAAGCAATATACCACCATGATCTTTCCAATAGAGGTTACCTTCTATAATATAGAATTTCAATGCTTTCAATTTCAAAAAACTAGCTTTAGTTTTAGTCAGACCAGGAAGAGCTTGTAAGTTGTGAAGTACAAAAATGAGGTCTGCGTACCACGGAGAGTTCAGAAATACCTCTTTAATTTTTGGAGTCGCCTTCTCTTCATGTTCATCAACTACAACCAAGAAATTGATATCTAAAGCATGGAAGTTAGATTCGACCATCAGTTTGGCCAAACCTTGACCTTTGATCAATTTAGTGGGTTTTATTTCTATGTCATATTCCAGAATAATAGCTATCCACTTTCCTCTCCTCCCATCCAGATTATCTTGAGTCAAGATATCCTTAACCACGGCATTAGGGACGTAGGCAATTGTGTGAGAATGGAGAATATAGACTTTGAAGTCTTTTATGGCCTTCACCAGGGCACAGGCTTGCTTCTCCATTATATTATAATTAAGCACCATGTCTCTCAGGGATTTGCTAAAAAATGTTATGGGTTGTTCATACCCTTCGTTGTTTTTCTACAACAATACAGCAGCAATGGTGCGCTCAGATGCAAAAGAGAAAAGGTAAAAATCTTTGGTGTAGTATGGGTTGATCAAAACTGAGTGTGTGCTTTACCTTTTTGAATGATTGTTTGGCCTTGAGGTTCCATTTTATTTTGGTATATTTTTTCAACGTGTTGGTGATATTCCTGAGAAGTTTGGCGAAGTTGGGTATGAACCTTCTTAAGAAATTTATTTTACCGATAAATTATTGTAACTCTTTGATGTTCCTGGGATGATCTATTTTCAATATGGATTCTATTCTTCTGGGGTCTATCTTAATTATGTCCTTATATATTATATGCCCCGACAACTTTCCATCTTCTAAACCGAAAAGACTCTTCTTTGGATTTAATGAGATCCTGAATTTTCTGCACTTCTCAAAAACTTGTCTGAGGTGTTGTAAGTGTTCATCGTCAGATTTGGAGTAGACTGTCACATTGTCCAGATATATGACTATAAACTTGCCCAGTTCATCCATGAAAGAAATGTCATTTTCTCTGTGAAAGGTGGCATCGTCATTCATAAAACCAAAGGGCATATTCACGTAGATGAAGGATCCCCAAGGTGTGGTAAAGTTGTCTTCTCTTGATCGTCTGGATGAACAAGAACCTAGTTATAGACTAAGAAACCATCTAGTAAAGAAATTTTGCTGGCCCCAACTAACTTTTGTAAGATATGGTCCATTTTGGGCAAGGGGTAATTGTCCTTTAGGGAGACCTTGTTTAGATTTTGGAAATCAATGCGAACCCTGATTTCGCCATTTTTCTTTCTAGTTGGAACCAGATTAGAAACCCATTTGGAAAATCTTAAAGGAACTATGATTTTGGCATCATACATATTTTTAATCTTTTTATCTATTAGGGGAAGTAACTTGGGATTGATTCTCCTAAGTTTCTGTCTGAAAGGTTTATTCTCTTCTTTTATTGGGATCTTATGTTGTATGATGCTTGTATCGTAAGATTTTAAATCCCCGTAACCCCAAGAGAAAACATCTATATATTCTTTGAACAATTCGATGTATTTGCATTTTTTCTCAAGGGGAAGTGATTTAGAGAGTTTCGCAATCTTGGGTTCCTCTTCTATTCCTATGTTGCAGTCTTCGACCTCTTTACCACTAGCTTCAATTTTATGTTTTTTCACAACGTTGTTAAAATCAAATAAGTCTTCTAAAGGGACTAAACCTCTAGGAAACAAATTATTTTTTAACTGTAGAATGCCAAAATCTTCTTTGTTTTCATTCAACTCATCTGGTTCTACATCATTTTCTTTCAATTGATCCGAACCTACATTATTTACACTATCCTTTTCAAAAGTAGATCTATTTACATTATGATCATCATTCTCTAAATCTATATTTGTACACTCAAATTCATTCTTACCCTGTAAGAAGTCTTCAATTTGGTCGTCGCTCCCAAATACCTACCAGTATTTGATATTGTCTGGAACCATTGGTCTACACTTCACCTCCTTTGTGTACTTGTGAGTGGGAAGAAAAGGGATTTTACAGGTAGTTGTTGATGTAGCCAGTCCATTTGCGAGTATATTTTTTCCCTAGGCATTACCTGCAAGTCAATCTTAGTAAAGAATTGAAGAGAATCGAAAACAACATTCCTATAGGCTCTAAGTCTGGGATGTTTTGTAGAATACTCACCTTTGATTTGCTTGATAATCAATTCGGAATCACCCCTTAGCATTATTTTCTTAGCACCAACTTTCTTTAATAATTTCAGGTTGAGCATTAAAGCCTCGTACT
Source organism: Picea sitchensis (assembly GCA_010110895.2). NCBI lineage: Eukaryota > Viridiplantae > Streptophyta > Pinopsida > Pinales > Pinaceae > Picea > Picea sitchensis. The sequence goes on from SNQJ01S0192474.1 coordinate 4,583, forward strand.
CAGTTATGTTGTTAGTACATTGGAAGTTCAGTTTATAGGAATGATTCTCAGAATGCTTTGATATGTATTTATGCATCCAAACTTTGGCTCTAGCTCCTTATTTACTCACAACACCATCAAAATCCATGCTCCAAAATTTTGTTGGCAACTCTTCGTTCTCTTCAATCTTGGGGTTTCTTACTTCGATAACTACCTTTTCATCATTTGGATCAGGTGCATCATCCTCCAGTTGTGTGATTTGATCTTCAAAGTCACCATCGTTGTATAGGATAAAAGAATCCAGATCAAAGTGTGCAGAGTATAGTGGGTAATTGTGTGGCTTTTCCTGGCTACTAACCATATACTTCATTAGTGTTTCCCTATAAAGTCTTCTTTGTTGACCGAAAACTGGAATGGTGGCGTAAGACATATATAGCTGCAGAGTTCTTCTCAATTTATCCCCCCAAGACCTTGACAGTAACATACCATACTTGGGGGGAATATCTGCAATGACGATATCCATTACCATACTCTTCATTGGTATTTTTGCCAAGGTGATGCATAGAGCTTTAATAAGGCCTATACATTTAACTTTGTTGGATTCGAAAGAATGCAAATATTTGTAGGGTCTGGTGACCTCGAGTCCCAACCTTTCCATCACGTATTTGGGCATTAGGTTGTGAGAGGCACCCAAATCCAGCATAGTGTTGTGTAATATCAGATCATGGATGTTTAGGCTGATGTAGAAAGGGGCCACGGCACCATTATCAGTTTGACCGTCAACTTAAGGACCAAACAGGATCTTGGGTTGATCATCAATGAGGTTCACAGTATCTGAATAATTTATTGATCTGACATTTAATGCCTTTGTACCTACCTCTGGTTCAATAGCTAATGCTTTGATCACTTGTGACCTGTAGGCATTCTTTCTCATAATTTCAGACAGGGGAATGGGAATTTTCAATTTATCCAGTTCACCTTCAAGGCTGAAAGGAGTGATGGTTTTATTTAAGCTCTGTAATTTTGATTTATCAATATAAATTCTGTGGGGTGCACCTGTTTGAATGGTTGATGAAACTTCTGTTTGACTTGTTCTCTTAAGAATTTCTGGAGTTTTTTGCGCAAGCGATTTAGCGTCATTTCGTCCAGGGACTTTCTTTGGGAGGTTTTCTGAGGTTTTCTTGGTTTCATCAGCCTTCTTTGGAGAGTTCTCATTAGCCTTATTGCTTCTCAGGTTATACTGCATGTGAACCTCCATTATAACGTTCTTAAAGGCTTGATGTTTTATTTTCTCAGCTTCCTCATTTACCTTTGTTTGTGATAGGAGAAAGATTTCATGTTCTTCTTGGGTGAGAAAAATAGATTCATGATCGTGATCATGATCACCCATTAGATTAATATGAGTATCATCAAACTCCTCAATTACTTCCTCCCTATTATCAACATAGTTTTCCTGGAGAGGTGGTCTAATCTGTTGATCAGGTCCCCTTTGTTCCCTTGGATCTCTAGGATCTCTCTGCCTAATCTGAGGGGGATTTCTTCTAAAGTTTGGGTTCTTGATTTGAGGGCCAGCTTGGTTCTCCCTAGGTGGATTCCTGTCATTTATGGTGAGTCTCTCCATCATTTTCTCCATAGCACTGGAAAGAGAATCTAATTTGGAATCTAATGAGGAAGTAGAAGGTTCTTCTTTGATGGTGACCCTCTTTTATGTTCTCTGTCTGGCCCTTCTGGCCAAAAGGTTTTCTTCTACATTGATGACACTTCTTTCCATGTCTTCCAAGGTTGTTGCATTTCTCTCCCTTAATTGATATGACATGTCAGCATCAAAACCATCAGGGAAATTTATTAATGCCAAACCTTGGGGTGGTTTGATTTCAGTCGGGATGGCATTGTATAGATTATTGAAATCAGATCAGTAATCCTGCACTGTCTCTCCTTGGTTCCTTCTGATGTTCTCATACTTTGACAAAATATGGAGAGGGTTTTTCTTTACCTCCTACATGTCAAGGAAATTCCTATGAAAGAAATATCATTAATGGTAGTAGCACTCAAGGATTTGAACCATTTTTTAACTTCTCCAGTCAGAATTTGTGCAAATAACCTCATCTGCACATCAGCTTTGTCCACTTCCTGCAGGTCAAAGTAATCGTTCATTTTGTCAACATGTTGTTGTGCATTTAAAGGTCCAGAACCATCGAATTGAGGAAGTCTGGTCTGATAGTCCTGGGGCATAACATGCAACGGTGCTTCTAACACCAAGGGGGCATATCTTGTTGCCATAACTAGTGGGGGAGGTTGTACAACAACTTGTGCGATTAGAGGAGAAGTAACTGAAGATGTGGAAGATGTGGGATTGATCGAGACAGAAGCTGTGGTGGCATTCAAGGTATGAAATTCAACCAACTGCTGAGGGCAATCTCTAATCTTGGGCAAAGTTTTCTCGGGAGTACGGGGTCGCAGGATGTCTTGATATAGGACTGTATCGCTTAGAAAGCTATCTGATTTAGTTCTAAAAAGGCTTTGCTCAAAGAAAAGGTCAAAATCAAGATCTTGGATATCAACGAGCTCCTCGGGGAGAAAAAAAGGCCTATGGAGAGGATTATGATTCTCGAAACCTTCTGCAATGTTTTTATTTTTGAGTAATTTTGTCGGGTTGTCTACTGCTATCGCAGGTTTTGGGTCAGGATGGGCTCTGGTGTAGGTTATTTTGGGAGCCAGATTTGTTTTGAATTTTTTAGGATTTTTAAATTGATTATATACAAACTTTAACAACCTCTGAACATTGTCTTTTATATATTTAGGTTTTATGATTTGTTCAGAAAAAGTTTTTCTTGTCTAGGGAAAGAAAGAAAATGTGTAGAAAGTTTGTTTTGTCCCCAAGTATGGTCCCCACTATGTTATCGCCCTGTAAATTCTCCAGCAGTTGTTAGAAGGCAGAAAGAATTTAATAGAGGTAACCTTATCCAACCACTTCGAAACTGGGATCTAGCCCTTTCAGTTTCAGAGAGGGATCTCTCTGTAATACTTATCTTTGTTTAAGTTTCAGATTTTAGGTTAGTTAAAAGAATAGACAGTGTCGCTTGTTTTTTATAAAGATGGCTGAAATATAGATCACGCATACATTGGGCTATGGGGTCTGTATTTATAAACTCGAGATCAAAGAACCGTTTTTTGGAAAGATATTCTCACAAGGAAGGATTATGAAAACTATTGGATTCTTTATGAATAAAATGATGGGTTAGCAGAAAAAATGAGATAAAAAACAAGAGTAAAGAAGCATTCGAGAACTTCTTTATCGTATTGTTAGAAGAAAAACAGTAAAATCCTTTAGAAGTTGTAACAGAGTATATGAAATAAGTTCCGCAACATGACTCCTTCTAAATGATCAGACAAGAAAATACATGTGATCACAAAGACAAAAGAAAAAACCATTAACAATGAGAAGAAACACATCACCAATAGTAAACACGCATGAATCCTGTGAAAAACTCTCTTTTATTACTAGTAGATCCCTTGATAAAGATTACAGCGCTTCAACTTTCTTGGGTGTGAGATCAAACCTCAATACTTCGAAGCTTGAAGTATTTATAATCAAAATTACAACGACCCTGTCATAACTGATCAGGACGTGGAATAACTAAAATCTAGCTAACTAAATAACAAAATACAAGAATATAGCAACTGCTAATGATGTGTCGACATTTCATGATGATTTTATGGGACAGTCGTTCGTGAGTCATTCACATGACTTTGGATGTTGCGCATGATGACTTAGATGATACACATCATCTATCATTCGATTAAGATGCACAAATCCTCCCACCTTTGCTGACTGGGTGTGGTGATTTTGAGCATTCTCCGGTAGATCTCATCCACTTTTGTATACTTGGAAAATGTCGGCTCTACAGTAAAAATATACTTGATCTCATGTTGTATGCTGAGGTTTGGCTGCAAAGTCTCTAAGAATTCCTTGCTTATAATACTGCCCTGTATTCTCGAGAACTTGGAACTATCCTTTGCCACCATGGAAATCTTCTACTTGTAGTCAGATAAGGTCATTAGCTTATTGTTCAAAACCAGCCAACCGGGAAAACCTTTCTTCTACAAAGCATCAATTTTTCTAAAAAAAAATTGAACTCTGAAGTCCATGTTCTGGACTTTCTGTTATAATTTCAAGATTGAAAGGGGGTGGAGAATTGGCTCTAGGTATCTATAGAATATGATAAATGGTGTCTGGCATGATAGAGAAAAGAGTTTCTCCAGACAAAGAAACCATGCTTCTCTGGTCAGGGAGGTAATGAGCTTGACATTTTAGAGCAAATTCGGGGAAGTGGTGGACTTTGAGAAACAGATAAAGAGGAAGATTGGACTCCCAGAGCCCAATTTCATCGCTTTGATATTTTAATGTATCTTTAAACCATGATTGTAACTCTGCGAAGTCAAATTCGCACCTTGACTTTGAGATTAAGTAATCCTTGTCGGCTAATGGGATCCTACAGCCGAGGAGTCTCTGAGTGGGAGGAACATATTTTCTGCTTTTTTTTGACTTTGGCGCCATTACTGTGAAATACCTGCAATTTAAACACATAACGTTAGCGGGTGATGGCTATGGTTAGGTCAACAACTAGATCAGCAAAGTGGAAAAGGATCATCTGGTGTGCGGAGAAAATGAATAATGTGAAAATGGCGGAAACGGGGTTAAATTTTGGTGAACGGGTATCCGTTGGGCATGATGGATAGGTCAACAAGCTAACGGTTATGTTAGCTAGTAGTAAATGGTCAATGGGTCATTTGAAGTGTGATATGGCAGGTAAAGGAAGGATGAACGATGTGACATGGTGACATGGGATGCGCTTATTGGGGTGAAGGCAAATGTGAGGTGGTTTGTGACGGGTGACCAAAGGGAAAAGAACTGACAGAGTTATGAGACATGACCCTTAGAGGCCGGTAGTGGGTATGATAACCACCAATGATGGTATGTCAGAATGGTGGTAAATGGTGAGTGGTTTTGGAGTGTAGAGGCTCTGATGTAATCAATGTTTTCCATGTTATGGTGGGGACCACCCGGAAAAACAACTTCATTCCGGACCCCATCTCGTTAAAGAGCGATTCAGTCGAAATCCTTGTCGGCCGTTCATCACGTGTACGCTTTACGTACCTTAGATCTAAGCTCTTATTAACCAACATTCCAAACCCCTCTGTTAAAAGAAGAGCGGACGGAAGTGCAGGTCCATCTCGGTCGTAGATCTAGGTCATAGCCTTTCAAATGTGGATTCTTGCTCAAAAGAAGAACGGACAGGGGGGTCTGGAATTACATCTCGACCGTAGATATGGGCGTTGGCCTTTCAGCTGTGGATTCTTGCTCAAACTTTAATCTGTCAGCGCGAAGTTGCATAAGCAACGGGAACTAAGGTTTAATTCTTTTTTTGGGTTTTTTCCCCTTCTTTCTTTGTTGCTCGACACCATGGGGTTGGATAAACATACTTTCAAACATCAGGACATGAACTTGACTCGACCATCATGCATATTTTATTGAAACCAAATCAACTAACCTGTGTTCTCGCCTACTCATCTACAAAATTTATCCCAGATTAAACTGTTGGACTAAGAAAATACTCTACCCTAGCCTTATTTGACCAAGATTAGACGGCTTGGTCAAATTTATTCACTATCTAACCTATCAACTTGACTAAGATTAAATAGTTTAGTCGAGATTATTCACTATTCCTATCAACATCAATTTAAAAGGACTTGACCATGATTGAACATTATGGACCAATTCATTGTTATTGCATGGGGCTTTTATTTTTCTTTTATGCCCTCTTTTATTCTTTTCTCGTTTTTTCTTTTCTTTTCTTTTCTTTTTCTTCAAATCAATTTGCAGAATGAAACAGTGTTTGCATCCTTCATTACAATAAAGGAATGAATTTCTAGTCATCAGTTGATTCTATAAATTATAGGGTTATAACACTACCAATCAAACGTGTTAAGTAAATAACAATATCAAAGCAAGATCAATGATTCATACCTTGGGAAAAAGGGTCTTAGAAAGCATTAAAGTAGCCATTTAGCATAGAAATGATAAGGTTGAAGGGGAAAAATATATAGTGAAAAGGGACATTTCTAGGTCCTAACATATGTCATAGAAATACATGGATGGAAAGACTAAGGAATTCTATGAACTCAAGCTGGGGCAACTCACCATAGATGAATTTGTCAATAAATTCCTTGAACTACTAAGGTATGTACCCTACATAAAAGATGAAAAGTTAAAAATGCAATGGCTCGTTAGTGGGTTACCTCAAACCTACTAGGATAGGATTGAGTTCAACGAACCAAAGACCTTAGAAGAAACTATCTGGAAGGTGAGGTATTGTTATGAACAGTTTGGGAGTAAGACAATACCTCATGAGGAATGGAAGAAGAGGAGTAGTTCGGGATTCCAGAAGAAGGGGTTTAAATCCTCAAGATTTAAGAACTATCGTAAAGATTCCAGAAGGAGCCTTCCTACTAGAAGTGTATATCAGAAAAATTTCCCCTCTCAAAGTGGAAATAAACCTTTTTAAGACAGCCCCGGAAAAGATCAATAACCTAAAGAAGGAATCCTTAAGATGTTGGGGTTGTGGAGAACATCATCGATTGAGGGACTTCCCACACATACAACATAATAGTAAGAGAATCTACAATATCCAAGAAGCTACCACCTTCAATGATGTGTCTAGGACCATGCCATGAATCTATGCAGCCTTGGACAATAATCAAGCCGACCACCAAGCTTCAGTAGTGGAGCTAGAAGGTATGATCGTTAACCATCTAGTTTCTATTTTAATTGACCCAGGTTCTAATTTGAGTTGTGTGGCCCCTTAGACTATTTATAAGTGTAAAATGAAACCAATTGGACATGTTAAACTGTGGTTGGTGCGATTAGCCACTGGGACCAAACGAAGGGTGGTAGAGGTCATACCAACCTGTCAATTCATCATGGGTGGATTGCCCACTCGAGAGACCCTTAAAATACTTCCCCTGGGATCTTATGACTTGTTGATTGGTATGGATTGGTTGGCTTCTTATAAAACTAAATTGGGTTGTTATCATAAAAATTTAGAATGTGTAAATGAAGAAGGGAGACAAATGACCCTCCAATGGATTCAGAACCCTGTCTCAGTGATACAAATATCATCCCTTCAAATGAAAAAGTATTGCAAAAAGGGGTGTTCCTTATAGTCCATACAGGTACTAGAATCTGTTGAGAATGAAAAACCAAACCTAGGGGACCACCCCATATTAAGATAATACAAGGACGTGTTCCCAGAAGAGGTACCAGGTCTACCTCCGAGAAGGGATATCAACTTCTCGATAGAACTTACACCAGGAGTGGTACAACATGTACAATGCCATATAGAATGAGCACTCTAGAGATGGTTGAGATCAAGCTACAACTAAAGGAGATTATGCACAAAGGATACATCTGACCCAGTGTATCTCCATGGGGAGAACCCATCTTGTTTGTGAAAAAGAAAGATGGCACACTCTGACTATGCATAGATTACAGAAAACTCAATAAGACAACCATAAAGAACAAGTACCCCTTACCAAGAATCGATGACCTATTCAACCAATTGGGAGGTTCTTTCATATTCTTGAAGATAGAATTAAGGTATGGATACCACCAAGTCTGGATTAAGGATGAATACATCCAAAAAACAACCTTCAGGACGAGGTATGGTCACTATGAATTTGTGGTGGTTCCATTTGGGTTAACCAATGCCCCCACCACTTTTATGTGATTGATGAATAATGTACTCAACAAATTCCTGGAAAAATTTGTATTGGTTTTCATTGATGATATCCTAATCTACTCCAAGAATGGGGAGGAGCACGAAGAACATATTAGACTTTTACTCCAAGTACTAAGAGAGCATCATCTCTATGCTAAGTTTAGCAAGTGTGATTTCTTTAAGAAGCAAGTCCATTACATAGGCCATGTCATATCTAAGGAAGGGGTGGAAGTAGACCCTAACAATATCATATCTATTATGGAATGGCCTACCCCGAAGGATGTATCTGATATTAGGTCCTTCATGGGCTTAGCAGGATACTATAGAAGGTTCATAAAAGGGTTTTCCAAGATTGGTTGTCCAATCACTGCCCTTCATAAAAAGGGGATTAAATTCATTTGGACATCAAAATGTGAAGAAAGACTTCAAGAACTGAAATACCTCCTGACCCATGCACCCATGCTAAAGATTGCAGACCCGGATAATGATTTCCTCGTGTGTACAAATGCCTGCAAGGAAGGACTCGGAGGATTCCTTAGGCAAGAGGTACGTGTAATTTTCTATGCATCTGGGAAATTAAATGAGTATGAGATCAATTATGTGAACCATGAACTAGAGTTGGCTGCCATAGTACATGATTTAAAAATGTGGACGCACTACCTCCTGGGTAGGAAATTTGTTCTTATGAAAGACCATTGTGGATTGAGACACATGTTTGATCAACCAAAACTCAATGCCAGGCAAGCTAGGTGGATGGATCTCCTTAGTGAGTTTGATTTCGAAATCAAACACATCAAAGGAAAGGAAAGTAGGGTGGTTGATTCCCTTAGCAGAAGTATAAAAACGATTGATCTGGCATCAGTAAGCACCTGTGAAATGAATGTCAGGGAAAGAGGTAGTAATGCACAAGAAATAGATGCATTCTTCAACACTGTGACCTCATACCTAAGGAAAGAGCCTACAGGGATAAAATATGAAGGCTACCAGATGCTTGAAGAAGGCCTGCTAACTTATAGAAATAGATTGTATGTTCCAACCAGTGACGACTTGAAGAGGTTCATATTGGATGAACTACATAAGAGACCATATACCAGTCACCCAAAATATAATAAAATGATCACGACCACTAGGAAACAATTCTATTGGCTTGGATTGAAGATAGACATGGATAACTATTTAGCTAAGTGCATAGAATGCCAACAATTTAAGGCAGAACATCAACATCCAGTAGGGTTGTTATAGCCCCTGCCAATCCCAAAATGGAAATGGGAAACCATCTCCATGGAATTCATCACTGGATTACCAAATTCGACCAAGCAAAATGATTCCATCATGGTTGTGGCAGACAAACTGAGTAAGTCTTCTCATTTTGTTCTTGTCAAATCAACTTGCAAGGCCATAGATATTGCCAACATCTTCATGAAGGAGATATTTAGACTGCATAGCATGCCCAAGGAAATTGTATTTGACAGAGATACCAAATTCACTTCAAGCTTTTGGAAATCCCTAATGGCTGGTTTTCAGACAAAATTGTTGTTCAGCATGGCTTATCACTCTCAAACTGATGGGCAGACAGAAAGAGTGAATCAAATAGTAGAAGACATGCTAAGGATGCATGTAATGCATCAACCTAAGAAGTGGGCAGACTACCTACCATTGGTATAGTTTTCCTACAACAACCGTTATCATGAATCCTTGAAGATGAGCCCTTTTGAAGCCCTCTATGGTCGACAGTGAAATATTCCAATCAGCTGGAGTAACCCAGTGGACAGAATTACAATCGGACCCAACATGCTGAAAGAAATGGAACAACAAGTGGTTCAGATAAGACAAAATCTGAATATTTCTCAGGATAGAAAAAAAATTCATGCCGATAGAAAGAGGACACCCACAGAGTTCAAGACCAGAGACCATGTCTATCTCAGAGTTGGACCCAGGAAAAGTTCCCTGAGAATGGGAGCCTGTGCCAAATTGGCACCTCAGTATTGTGGACCCTTTGAAGTCTTAGATAGAGTGGGACCTGTAGCCTATAGGCTAGCACTCCCTCCCACTTTAAAGGCAAATAATGTTTTTCATGTTTCATTATTGAAGAAATATGTACATGATGCTAATCATATAATTGACTGGTCTGTGATCTAGGTGGAGCTAGAGGGAAAATTCCTACCAGAACCCCAATGCATATTAGACAGAAAGGAAACCTCACTTGGGAATCAAACCATTTCACATATCAAGGTGTACTGGAAACACTTTGGCCCATATGAGGCTGCATGGGAAATGGAGGATGCCATGAGACATGCATATCCGATTTTGTTTACTCTTGTACATACATGTCATGTTGACAGATAGAACATCAAGGACGATGTTCCTTTAAGGGGGAGGGAATTGTAAACCCTACTTCCCCCAGTCTGTAAATATAACTATATTGGCCAATGAACTATGGAAAACCTAAAAGTGTGAATGTTTGATTTGATGGACCTTTGTACAAAAGGTCGATGAATGTAAATTTTGTTATTTTAATAGAAAAATATTATGTGTTGCATGATTTCTGAAAGAGGGGATGTGCTAAGAGAAAACCATGAATGTTATGAAACGTGGTGGAGGGGACTTGGAATGGTTGCATTAACCTCCACCAAACCAGTACCATGCTGGAATTAATTGCTTATATCAAAACAAACCTTTGACCCAGGAATGAATTACAGTCAGGCTGGTAGATGGGAAGGCCTCCTCAAGAGTTAATGAGGGGTTGGAGCAAGCCTCTAGACATAGCTACCGTTTTGGTAACCTCAGAAGTTACTTTTCCTTTATTCAGATCTTAAATCTCTGTGAGTTGGGAAGGTGTTCCCTTCAGACTAGTAGTTTAGGAGACTATGAACTTGCGCCTATTTACTTAACCAAAAACCCGAATAAGAGCGAGGATTATAGCCTAGAATTTATATGAAGTTCCACGTGACCTGGGTCTAGGAACCTTGGAGATCGAGGCTCTGAGATGTCAAATTGCACAATAGTCAAGTTGAACCCCGCAATTTCTATGAACCTTCGATCTATGAATGGAGATCGAGGGTGGGGAATCACTGCAGAGCACAAAGGTGAAAATAGCAGATGTGCTAGTTCACAGCCAACAATTCACCCTTGTCATTGATCTCGATGGGCTGGAAGATCAATGATCCCGGTTAGACTAGAATCGAGTGAGCACTTTCTAGATTGCAGAGGTCGAAATATCTGGTAAAAAGTATGCTTGTTGGGGACCCACAATTTTTTTGAACCGTTGATCATCATTGACGTTCGATATGAGTTTGATGTGATCCATGAAATTCAAGGAGCACGGGGGATGGTGAAAGCTTCAAGGATATCAAGTTGAGAAGAGATAGCATTTTCAGGAGTGCAGACGAAATCCAGGAGACGGGCCCATAGGAGGAGCAAAGGTCGAATCCTTCGAGAACTTAGAAAATCTTCTAAGTCATAGTAAGTCGGAAGCTCAAGAGGAGGAGCGACAGTGGTCGTTGGATCACAACGCTAAGGATCGACAGTTTTCTGATCTAAGAAAGGTGCATGAACCTTAGCACTTGGCACACAAAGAAGAAGGGAACTTACCAAAGTTCTGAAGTCCCAAAGTAATTTGAGGTTGTCCATCACCAGAAGGTGAATATGGACCGCCAGATCCAGAGGGACACGTGGTGACAGATCCTAGACTTCGAGGAAATCTGTGTGATATTTTTCAATTGAGATATGAGACTCTCGAAGTTCAGAGAGTTGGAGAGTCAAAGTAAATATCAGTCGTCAGATCACCCGAGGTAGGATCCTGGTCGTTGATCGCCAGGAGATATGTGTCAACATATTAGCATCTTCAAGAAATCTATTTGAGAGTTTTCAGTTGATATTTGAGACTCCATAAGCGTGAAGAGATGAAGAGACTAATAAAATCTCCATCGTTAGATCATTCGAAGTATATCTCAATCGTCATATCGTCCGAAGTAAATCTCCAGCATCGGATCGTTCAAAGTGAATATGGATGGTCTGATCTAGAAGGGACGTGGCGTGAGTCTGTAAACTCCAGTTAAAGTCCTGAAGTAATTCATAGCCATCAAATTAAGAAGGGGTGTAGCGTGAATCTGTGGACTCTGGATAAAGTCCCAAAGTAATTCATAACCATTAGATTAAGAAGGGACGTGGCATGAATCTGTGGACTCCGGATAAAGTCCCGAAGTAATTCATAGCTATCAGATTAATAAGGGACGTGGTGTGAATCTGTGGACTCTCGATAAAGTCCTGAAGTAATTGATAGCCATCATATTAAGAAGGGACGTGGCGTAAATATGTGGACTACGTGTAAAGTCCCGAAGTAATTCATAGTCGTCAAATCTACAGGAGACGTGGCGTAAATATGTGAACTCTGGGTAAAGAGACAAATAAATCCTTGATCATCAGATGCAGAGGACAAGTGGCACAAATATGTGGACTCTGGGTAAATACCCAAAGTAATCCTTGTTCGTCAGATCAAGTGGGCATGTGTCAGTGGATTATATCCTTCGGATAAAATCCATTGGGAAAAAGGGTGAAGTTTGAGATTTGATATCTCAGAAGTTCGGAGACCTGAAGTTGATCTCGATTGTTCATCAAGAAGAGGGCCATAGGACCATTGATCTAGTTGAAAGGGTCAAACACCCGAAGTAGAAACATGGCTATTGATTTAGGAGGACAGGTGTCTGCGGATCGTCAACTCCAGAAGATTGATGTACGAAGGAAAGCAGGGTTTGAGATTTGAAAAGTCTAAAGTCTAGAATCACGAAGGATATCACATTTGTTGATTTAGGAAAGGAAGATTTGAACCGTCATTTCAGACAGTACTGTCAAGATCGGGAGATCGACGGTCCCATAGCATTGTGGGGATTGGAGGTGCATGAACTTTAAAAAGTTGAGGGTGGACCGCAATCCAAAACCCAGTTTTGGAGAAAGGACATGTGGAGGCTCGAGTAGAATTGTGGTCCAAAAAGTAGTTTGGTTTCAAACCGCCTTTGCCTTCATCCGCAATTATGTGTTTGTGTGAGGTCATCGCCCAAGGTCACATCTGAGGAGGGGCCAAGAGAAAAGTGGCTAACACCAACTCCGAGACTTCGTTGAAGCACGAAGGAGAAGGTCGTGGGTATCATAAGACCTGCACTAGAAGCCCGAAGGGCCTGTGTTTGATTAAGAGGTGAGACTATCAAGGTCTCTAAGTCTTGTTTGACTAAGAGAATTGGAGAACCTTGACTGGAGGGTCAGGCTGAGTCCCGGACTTCCCAAATTAGGAATCGTAGAGGGAAAGTGTAAATGTGTTGAACCTACATAGAATAGATCTAGCTAAACAATAATACACACATTTGCAGAGAGAATTGGAGAAAGAAGAAGAGTTACTTCACACACACCTAGGATTTCTTTTTCCTAAGGTTATTCCTTGTTTATTATTCATAATTAGTCATTATCCAGTCTCCTATATTTTAGGGGAGAATATTCCACCTAGAGAATATTCTCTTTCAGTTGACACTT
>SNQJ01S0192474.1:17872-33077 GCA_010110895.2 Picea sitchensis
GCTTCCATAATGCACAGTGAGTGCATGCGCCCTTGGGCCTTTGATTGTGCCCATGTTGATGAGCTTGGTTTTCTCTTATGTCAAGGATTCGATAAAGTCCTCAAGAGAAGGCATCTTCTAGGTGGCTCTAGAGGAAAATATGAAAGTATGGAATGTGGGTACGAATACAGAGAATTCATGTCCAAGATTGGAGAGAATGGTGAGAACCATTTGTTTCTCCTCCGTCAATTTATCAACCCCACAAGCTTTGAGTTGCGACAGTAAATCCTTGAATTTTGTAAAGAAATTTTGGATATTGTCGAAGCTTTTTGGATCCAATGTGAGCAGCTCCACCTCCAAAATGTTTCGCCTCATCTCATCCTATTTTCTAAAGAGTCATTCCAAGATTTTCCAGGATTCATTAGGAGTCTTACAAGAAGATATGTGAAAAAGGAGATTGGGAGAGATAACAATGCAAATTGTTCCGAGTTCCTCATCCATGTGATTTAAGTACTTGGATTTTTCAATGGATGATGTCGATTCTGTATCTATATTCATGGTTAACCTGTACAACCCTCTGTATCAAATATGTATGGCTATTTTCTCCTTCCATGAAAAATAGTTGTAAGGTATAAGAATGAATTCTTTTTGGAATTCCATCTTTCCGTTGTCTTCAATCTTTTGTACCTGCAAACAAATTTGGTGTACATTTTGCTTAGCAGTCTGTCGGCTATGATACCATGTAAATTTGTTGAACCTACATAGAATAGATCTAGATAAACAATAATACACACATTTGTAGAGAGAATTGGAGAAAGAAGAAGAAGGAGAGAAAGAATGGAAGAATTATCATTAACCATTGTGAATAATGAATAATTTACACATGATATACTCTGTATAAATCAATGAGTTTGACTTGAGATGAAAAAATGGACCATAGTGTTGGTCTAGAGTGATCTCGACACACACTAGCAGTTATGGGAGTGAACTTCCACCTATTCTAGTCTCTCAGACAGTTACAGGAGTGAACTGCCACCTAGTTGAGTTAACTAGTCAACTAGTCTTCAGTTAGCTGACTGAACAGAGAGTAGTGAGGAGTTAACTCAGGGAATCAAGGCTAATGTTCCACTCTGGTGATGATACCAAGGCAAGGTCTAATTAGCATGGTTATGATCCCAATGTTGCATGGTGATGATCCCAATGCAACATCTAAACTCAACTCAACTAGTCAAACTGAAGTGTCAACTGAAAGAGAATATTCTTTAGGTGAAATATTCTCCCCTAAAATATAGGAGATTGGATGATGACTAATTATGAATAATAAATAAGGAATAACCTTAGGAAAAACAAATCCTAGGTGTGTGTGAAGTAACTCCAATAGAAAGGATATGTTCCTGTAAGGAGGATTTTTTATTTTTTTTTCGCCCCATCGTGGGTGTGTTACAGCTTAAATTAATATGACCGTGGTTCTGCACCTGTGGTCATATGAAAATGGTTTGAAGGAAGCGGTTCATACAGATTTAATTCGACAAAGATTTAACACTAGAACAATAAAAATATTTGATAAAAGATCAAATATGATTTGTTGGTGAACTGAGAACACAACAAAAGCATGAGTATGATATAATGAGTCGATCCATGTATGTGATCAACTCATGAATACAAAAGAACCGACACACATTCATGATTAAAAGAGAGTTAAATCATAAGCATTATGAATAAAGGATAAAAGGAAAAATGATATTATTTAAAGTTTAATATTATCATTTAAATGAAAAGGTATAATTGTTCAATATCAAAAGATGTAATGATTCAAATTCACACCAGTTGGAAGACTATATAAACAAGAAAGAATGGTGAGAATAAATGTAGTTGAAATTGTTGAAGTTTATATATTTATATATAATGGATTGAATGAAGGTTCATTCTATCAGGTTGGTTCATGTTTACAAGATGGGTCTTGTATGAGGATTCGATTCCTCACATCTCAGTTGGATCTAAGATCAACAAGCTGGGACTTGTTATGAGGATTGGATTCCTCATTTCTCAGTTGGATCTGAGAACTACAAGATGGTTCTTGTAACAAAGAGTTGGGTCTCTCATAATTCCTTGAAGATGAAGATATTCAAAGATTGATCTTATGTATTCATTCAACTTAAATAAATAAATAAAATATTTATTCTTTTATATATTGGTTGAGAAAATGAAATAAATATATGTTGTTCAATTAATTTATGAAAAGTGGAATTTTTTACAAAGTTTTGTGACATTGATTCACCCCCCCCTCTTAGTGTCAAGTGTCCATTTCAACAATAATTACTTAGCTCACCGGCCTACAAACATCATTAAATTTCACAAGGGCTCGGCCTTTGGGTATTACACAACATTATGCCAAAGAYGCAAGGATGAKACATGTGATGCTATTAAATATGAAACAATAGGAMTCCTCCCATATGAAGTTTTATGATCCCAAATAAGGTAAGATCGGTGATTTTTCATGTTTAGAGATTCTGAAAAACACTAAAAGAAGACTACAGAGTGTTCCTTTTTTAAACTAGTCCAGTCGCTTTGAAAAAGGGTTAAAATTATACCAAAAAGATGTCTATTCAAAACCATTTTAACGAGTGTGAGAGAGACAATATCACTCGGCTATATTTTCAATTTTAAGGAGTTTGAAAAGAGATTAACTATGGAATGACAACCTTTTTCTAAGTTTAGTCTCCTTAGCCAGAAAACATATAAAATATAACTTAGGAGAACTCTCCTTACCAGACAGGTCTCTCGAGACGTACCTTTTTCTTGGAAAATCTATTGGCTGGAAAAAGGGTTAAACTAATGCCAAATAGATATTTCTTCTGGACCAATTAACGAGTGTGAAAGGAACAAGGTGACTTGGTAATATTTTCATATTTAGGGAGTCTTAAAAAAGCTTAACTATGGACTCCGAGGGGGTTCCTTTTTCGTAAGTAATCTCCAAGGCCCAAAAACAAGATAAACCAAAACCAAGGAGAATGTCCCTTTTTTGAAAATTTAGTCCCTTAGGCCCGAACAAGGGTTAAACTTATGCCTAATAATACTCTCCTAGTGAACTGAAGCTCCTAGGGAATACCTTTATTCTTAAATTAACTGGACCAAAAAAGGGGTAAACTACTGCCAAACAGATGTGTCTTCAAATTTGAGTTTGATGAGCTTGAAGGGAAAAAATATCGTTCGACAACCTGTTCAAATTTAGAGAGTCTGAAAAGGGATTAAAGAAGACTTCAGTTTGGATTTTTTCTCAAGTAATCTAGACGACACTGAAAAGAATAAATGAGCTCTCGTTAGATGTTTCTTTCAAATTTTAAGTGAGCTTGAAAGACAACAAGCCATAGGGAGTCCCATGGGAAAAGCCAAGAATGATGACCAGAAAGACGAATGAGGGTTCAATACATTATCATGGAGGGAATAAAAGGACTCCCAAGCCTATGCAAAAAAATCATGGCATGGACACCAAAATGCAGCAAAGGATCTACCTAGGGAATCCATGTAGAGGAAGGATCTACCACATAATTACGACACTTCTAAACTAGCAGAGGAGGTTCCGTGTTGCAGTTCGGTGGGATCGATCCTATGGAAAAGCAGAAAATTCAATGACATGCAAAATGCAAGGTGGTGAAAACCTGACCTGTATGCAAACGTTGAAAAAATGACTTTTACCATGGGATGATATAAGTGTAACCCATCTCTGGAGAACACCAAGATAAAAGAAAAAGTTCATCAGAATGACCCAAATATCTCTCAAAAGGGAACTCAAGTAGATACCAAGCCAAGAAAGGGGAAAAAAGGGACCAAATTAGGGGAAAAAGAGCCAAACAATTCTATAAATAGAGATGGAAAGCTCATTTTAACCATTGCAATTTGGAAAATAACCAAAAAGGTAAAAAACCCTCTTCCTCAAAACGTGAATTCAAAGAGATACAGTGGATGAAAGATCCTCATACTTGGACCAAGTAAGTACAAACACCCTTTATTTTCATTTTCATTCATCCTTTTATGCTTAATTTAATGTTTGGAAGGTGCATGTCCTTGTAAAAGGGTTGGGCCTTTGTGTATGTGGGTTATCCATACCGAGACTACATATGTACATGGGGAAAGTAACACTTAGACCACGTACATACACGACTGTCTTAAAGATAGCCCACGTACACCTATTTTATTGTTCAAAAAAAAGTAACAATAAGGGATAATCCTCTCCAAATGTTTTGCAATAGGATGTATGTTTATTGGAGAGAAAGGGGCCATGAGGAGTTAGACGTCATGGTGGAGAAGGATCCTAGGGCCATTTCCATGATGAAAATGTGTGGCATGTGGAATTTCTTCCAGTTTCCATTCATGAGGGAACAACCTAGAATGTTGAACCACTTGATAGAGTACTGGAATCCAGACGCAGAAGAATTCATCCTAGAGGGTCATTCATTGACTCTGACAACAGAGGGCATATACTTTTTAACCGGCCTCTCCAGAAGGGGAGAGCCGGTCAACTTGAGGACCTTTCCCCCAAGGCCATACAACATAGAGGAGTACATTGGGATGTACTACAAGGTAGGAAATGAGAAAGTATATCTCAAGTGTCGATACAAAACATCACTAGCCTCAGTCTCTGGATTGTATTGTTTATTATTGGGAAAATCAAGAGATCTACAACACTACATCAGGCCTCTCATGCATAGATTCATTGTGTAGTTTAGTTCTTGGATTCCACTATTTTTTACTGGAGCACTAACATGCTTACTTACATGAAG
The DNA here is from genome assembly GCA_010110895.2 of Picea sitchensis. NCBI lineage: Eukaryota > Viridiplantae > Streptophyta > Pinopsida > Pinales > Pinaceae > Picea > Picea sitchensis. The sequence continues at coordinate 22,633 of SNQJ01S0192474.1, forward strand.
AAACAACTCACCAACTATCATAGAAGAATGAACAAGAAATTTGGGTTTGGGACTGTATTGTGTTCTTTCGTATTTGAGAGATTTTCTATCCTTAGCTTGAGGGAGACAGTATGGGGCCATATTGCCCTACTTCCATCATTGTGCAAGTGGGAAACTTTGTTTCCTAGACAGGGTGCAGGGAGAGTCTAAGAGGCTTTTGATGACAAATTATTTGACTAGTGGGCCGTCAGATTCCTATTATCGAGGACTATCCATATGCAGTGATCGGTTTCTTGAGGTATCCTGATATGCCCATTCCCACTAGTGAGGAGCACGGTGAGATAGGTAAACACACTTTTAAAGTTATTTATCTTTTACATTTTTAAAATGTTATCCTTTTTATGTAACGTCAAAATAATAACTCAAATATATGTTATATATAGATGTGGGACTAGTGTGAGCAACTGACTTCATCAGGACCAAGCGTCATCCTTAAATAGAGGCTAGACCAACATGAGCAAGATGACCAATAGTTTCAAGAGGACCCCTAGCTGGAGAGGCTAAGAGAGTACTATGGCGAGTAGAGAGGAACCTAATGGCACTCACTCATGTAGTATTGATGGGAGAGTTAGAGGACCTTCCCTCGACCATGCAACCACATGTAGTAGGGGTGCCCATGACTTAGGTTCAATTTCCCCGACGTCTTGCGAATGTCATAGTTCACTATAACATGGCCAATAGGCCTAGACCATAGTTAGCATTAGACCACACATGTCCCAAAGGAAATTTGTGTACTTTGTATTGAGGGCTTGATCCCAACGATGTATACCATCTCTATTTGAGGCTTTATGGACCACTTTGTACTCATCACACTATTTTTTGGGATATATTATATATGCATATTTTTTTCTTATGGATAATTTTTTTGTAAAAATTTGTTTTACATGTGTATGTGTGTGTTTTTACTTTTATGTATGAGCAACATGCCAATCTAATACTTGATTAGCCAATGCATTAGTTAGTTGATTAGATCTCCTAGGAACATGAATATAAGTAATATAATCAAAATAGTGTTCTAAGAGACGTACCCTAATGAATCATTGGTGAAGGGTGGGATCATAGACATGGTATATCCTGTTTAACTGAGACACGACTAGTTGAGCATCCAGATAAACCCGGAGGCAAGAAATATCATGTGACAAGGCATCATGTAGTAACTCTATTACTACACTATACTTAGAAACATTATTGGTTTCTTCGCACAGAAAAATTCCTCTAGAAGACATCAATTGACCAAAAGGTGTAAAAATAACCCAAGGTGCACAAGCAATCCTCCAAGTGTGTCAGCTAGAACCGTATACGAACCCAACATAGACTTCAAATTCACTTGACATATGCCACAGTGAAAATAAAACATAATAACTACACATCCATAAAACAAAAGGACAAGACTTTATATAAAATTATACCTATACACAAGACATAATGCTCAAGCGACCGACCTAAGTGTAATACTTCTTAATTTAGAGCCCATTTCTAGGCTCTGATAAAGAGTTACCCTCAAAATCAACTAGATGATAAGCACCATTTTCTAGGACTTCTTTCATAATGAAAGGTCTGAACCACATGAGTTTGAACTTTCCTTCCCTAAAGGCATCTTTGTCTTGTTCATAGACCAAGGCAAGATCTCCTTCAAAGAAAATATGAGGGTGGATGGACCAATCATACTGACACTTGACAAGTTGTTTGTGAGCCTCATTGGCCAAGGATGCATCTCAGTGCTACTCATTGAGATGCTCAAGATATAAAATGTGTTCTTCATGCGGTGTACTATCGGGCAATATTTCCACTTCCAACTTAAGATAAGGGATTTGACATTTAATGGGAAAGACTTCCTCCATCCCATAGATGAGTTGAAAAGGTGAAGAAATGGTAGAAGTCTTGACTAAAGTTCGATAATCCCAAAGTGTCAATTACAACATCAAATACCAATTTGACTTGGCTAAATTAATCGTTCGTTGCAGAATAGTCTTGAGAGACTTATTAATAGCCTCTACTTAACCATTCACCTGTGGGTAGTAAGGTGATGAATGTTCATATTTAAACCCTATTTTTTATCTTAATTTAGACATCATTTTGTTCGGGAAGTGACTATTGTGATTAGTGACAATGTCCTTTAGAATATCGAACCTCACTACAATCTGGTTGAAAATGAAAAGGGCATCCATTTCCCCATCATTGTTGAATGTCAGAATAACTTTGAACCACTTATTAAAGTATTCTACTGCTACGATGATATAACAATGCCCCCTAGCTGAAACTGGGTGACATGTACTGAAATCAATCCCCCACTTGGTGAAGGGACCAACGACAATAACTAGGAATATGGGAGCTTCTTGTTCCCGCATCCTCTGAGAGAATATCTAGCATGGGTGAAACTTCTTGACCACCTCTACACAATATTTGATTAATGAGGGCCAGAAGTATACAACGCGGAGAATATTTTGGGTTGTTTCCAACCCAGACAAGTGACATCAACATGATCCTGTGTGACAATCATTTAAAACAACCTTTGCTTCTTCGTAAGTGATACATCATCAAAGAATGCAATCCACTCCATTATGATATAAAGTTTCATAGAGGATAAGGTAGTTTCATAATTGGTATTGTATTCAGTGACGCACATCCCGAGAAGTAGAAGAATGGAACTTCAAATTATGAAGATACACAAGTATATCTCCATACCAAGGGTTCGAAGATGTGATAAGAAAAATATCTTCATTGATCAATGACTCTTTGGGAGAAATATCACCACTCTCGACCAGAAGTTCTGAGATTATTTCAACAAAGACCAAATAATTTTTATATTTTGCCGAAACAAAATCCAAGTCAAACTATGGCAGGATGACTATCCATCGTCTGATTTTCCCATCAATGACTTGTCATGTTAACACATATTAAAAAGGGTTGACGACAACTATGAAAGTGGTCTTGTGAATTAAACTATAATGATGGAATCGTTGGACAATGTGAACAACTGCCAAAGAGAGTTTCTCAACATGTGTGTAGTTGAGTTCCATTCCAACTAGGCCTCAACTAAGATAGTAGATAACATGATATTTAATTGGGTCATCCTATTGGATCAAGACCATGCTGATAATATACTCTAAGGTATCCAAATACAACAATAAATCCTTGCCTTAATCTATAGGACTGAGTGGAGGGACATACGTCAGAGCGCATTTCAATGCTTCAAAAGAGCGATGAGCCAGTTCATCCCAACAGAATGGGACCCCTTTTTCAAGAGATGCATGAACCCTTTAGTAATATCGACATAGTTAGAAAAAAAACGCCTTATCAAATTGGCTTTCCCCTATAGACTATGAAGATGGGGGATTGTGCATGGGGGAGGAAATTGAACTATTACATCAACCTTTATAGGGTCGACTATGATCCCTCTAGTTGACATGATAAAACCTAACAAGTGTCTCAATGTTAGACAAAAACTACACTTGTTGGGATTCAGGAAAATCCGATAGTAGCAAAACCTCTCAAAGATTAGTCATAAATGGGCGGGATTATCGGATCTTTTACGAGAACATGATGCGAGATCATCAAGATATGCCTGAACTATGTGTTTGAGGCCTTGGAAAGAAAATGACACGACCCACTGAAAATTTTCTCCAACATTCTTAAGGCCAAAAGGAATTTTTCTATACGCGAATGTACCCCAAGGACAAATAAAATCCATTTTAAGTTGGTCTTTGGGCTTGGTATGAATTTGATTGTACTAGGAAAAACCATCCATGAAATAAAATACCTCAAAACCAGCGCATTCATCGACAATCTGGTTAATAAATGGGGTTGGAAAATTGTCTTTCTAGAAATATTTGTTCAAGTCGCGAAAGTCCATACATACATGGATCATACCTTGCTTCTTGTTGAAAAGAACATGGTTTGATACCCATTCTGTAAATTTCATAGGATAGATAAAACCAACCTTGATGAGTTTCTCTACTTCAGCCTTTATCATCGCTGCCTTGTGAGGATTGATTGGGAAAAGATTATGTAAGAGAGGCCTAACATCATGGTAAGTTGTGATCTCATGTTCAATGATGCGTGGATCAATTCCTGACATCTCCTCATAATACCAACCAAAGACGTTGTGAAATTATTTAAACAATTCAGTGTAGATATGAATCTCTTATGGAGATCAATCTGCTACGACGAAGACATTTTCCATGATGTAAGGGGTTCTAGAGATGTCTATGGGAATCATTTTAGCTATACTTTCCATGTTTCCCTTGGCATATATTTTTTTCATTGTCAGAGGATTAGTAGGACAAGGGGAATCTTCATTCATGGTCCTAACAAAATCTCTTTCCTCTATTCTCTTGAGCTCAAGTAAGAAATAAGGTCAATGGTGAAGATTGTCCCAAGTTTTGTCTGGACCAGTCATTTCCTCCAGGATTACCTCGTCATAGGGAAATACTAATTCCAAATGGTCGTAAGTGGTGAGAGAGTCTCAAGCCCGAATAAGCTCAAGAATAGGGTCTAGCTCCTGTGGGGGAGCCAGATCGGGGTTGGACGAGGCTTGCTGGAGAATATTGTAGGCAACCTGACTAGTGGATAATGGCATGACCATTCCAAGGTTCCCTACCCCTTCCATCGAAGCTGATGGGGAAGGTAAAGTCCAAGGGTCATTAAGGTAACTCATTCTAAAAGACGTGACTTGAAATATTGTAGCCTTCGGCTGGTCGGGGATAGTCAAAACAAACCTAACATCATTGGCAGGCGGCAGATAATCAAAAGTCCCCATTAAATATGGAAGCAATTTGAAACCTAGGTTTATAGTACTTGTTTGTAGGTTAACAATCATAGGGACCGTGGATTCCCCTGATGAAGGGCCAAGATGGGAGAAGGATAACTTTTCATCAGTTATGATCTTATATTCGTGAGGAAAACATAGGACTCGAAAAATGGTGGATACAACCACTATCATAGTGTAGGTCTAACTCTGCCCTAACAAAATATTGTAGTCGAGAGGCACATCGACTACTTCTACTTCGACGCACACAATTTTGCCCTCCAACTACATGGGGAAGGAGGGAATTATGCCATGTGGTATGAAAGTTTGACTGTCAAAAAAAGTGGGCAACGTGGGCAACGAAGAAAACTCAGGTTGTCCAATGGCCTTCCAACGTGCCAAAGCCATCATGCAAGTCGAGGCATCCTCATCCACCACCGTACAAAAAATGTTTCATGTCAATGATTTTGTTGCGTACACCACTACTATATGAAAAGAGACATGGTGAGGAATATGAGGTTTATGGTTAGTAGGGTCCAAAACAATCATTCCTCAATTAGTGGTCTTAGCTACTCCGAAGGAGGATAACAACACTTTACTCTATGAGGGGAAACTCTAGAGGACCTCCAAAGTGGACATTTCACAAGGAGTTTGTGTCAGACCCTCCATGATGGAGTAATTCTGAGTAGCCCTTAAGTTTGGGTTGTGAGAAGAATTTTTGAACACACCCTTAGGGATGAAGGTAATCATTTCTCCCACTGTATTCTCTATTTGAGGAGGAGTCAATGGGTTAGTGGATTATTTTCCATTCTCAATAGATTTCGACATTCTGTAGTTATGAGCCTTGTTCTTTAGATTAGCTTTGTCTTTCATCATATAAATGTTTGTGTCCCCATTGTTAGTATTGGGTGTAAGGGCTCCCTAACTACCCTAAGGCACACCCATGGATGAGGAATCTTGAGCCATATTTTTACCTTATGGAAAATGGTTAGTTAACATGGCAGGTTGTTGTTGTGCCAATATATTTTAGGCTTCCTCAAGCCAAGGGAATTTTTGAGTCAAGTGGTTGTCCGTGAAAATCTTAAATGGAAAATTCACCTTTCTCTTTTTGTTTTTTCTCTCGCCAACATTATTTGCAGCCTTCTTATGCCCCTTACCCTTCTTGTTTTTAGGTTTCCTCTTTCCCTCTGTTTGTTGGTTACCCTTGGGATTTTTTGATTGCACACTGTGTAAATCCAACGTTTGGGTTATGGGGGAAACTGAACTAGGATTTTGGTTGGCCACAATCTTTTGAATCGATAATTTTTGTAACTGATTAGACAACTTATTTGTGGAATTTCTTTGTGTTGATCCTACTATGTCATTGGCGTGAGGCCCAAACTTATGTCTTTTCTTGTCGAACGTTGATCATGGTGCATCGGGTAGGATCTTGTATAGCATAACGGACTGAAGGTAAATCAAATCTAGTTGTTGAGCTCTCATGATAGCCTCTTCGTAGGAAAAAACCCCAGACGTTGTGATGTCTTTGGATACACAAGGTACCAAGGAATTTAGGAACCACTCGAGAAACAATACGGGAGGGACCTTAACTTTGATCAAACTCTCTTGTCACATGATCTGAGATATGGTCATCTTTTGTCTACTCTAAGTTGGCTAGAAACTCAATGCTAGCATCGTATCTTACTGGTATTTGGAAATTTTTTAAGAAAACCATAGACAGGTTGTTAAAGTAAGCGTACTTCAAGATATCGATATTGATATAGCATTTCGCAACACCCACTATAAGTGTGTGTTGAAAAAAATGCAAATGAACGAAATCATCCTTTAACGAGTTGGATGAGCACCATAAGTGAAGTGTCGTCACATGATATCCTGGATCGTCGCTAGGATTTCCTTTGAACTTAGGTAATTCTGAGGGCATATTAGTCGGCATGGGGGTCCAATGTGGATCATGACAGATCAAGTCATTCAAAAGTATCGAAAATTATAGCAAATGCAAAGTTTCCAGAAAAGGTAGTATCGGTTGTGGTGGATTTACATGAAAAGGGGGCTTGGCTTTTGACTGACACCAAGTTTCCAGGAAACTCTTGATTGTTGGCTAGGGTTTTGGTAGAGACCATGGTGGCCCTATCCAATAAAAGGGACTTGTGTTTGATTCTGCATCGTCGGCTAATTCCCAAATTTGGATGACATGCCTTGTGCAGGGATTTCTCCCTGTACAATGTTCCAAGGACCTTGGTTGCATATGCCCCCAGTCGACCCTCCTGGAACATGTATTAAACCTTTACTGGGGTTCCAGAGAGTGGGGGGGGGGGTTTCTCCCTATTGACATCCCTTGCGAAGGAAATGGTCCTTTCCAAGTATTTCCAAGACCTTGTGAGGAGTAAACTCCTGTCATCGCTCCCTACAAAGGAATGAAAACTTGCGTAGGGTTTTTTTGACCAAAAATGAGGTTACCGTTGGCCGAGAAATAAGACGATGAGAAAGTGTTATTTCCAAATGCGCCAAGCAAAGAAAAAGGCATAGATCCCACCAGATTCATGTAGGATTGAGGTCCATGGCTCCCCCGACTGAACAAACTAGAGTTGGTATTAAGCCTGATCGGATGTTGGAAAGTGCCTCCGAGCAAAGGGGATGGAGGAGGGATGTGACCCCCACTATAAGGGATAATGTTAAATGGGGAAGTGGTTCCCATGGTGGGTCCTTGCAAGGGAGAATTAGATCTCCTTTCCCCCATACCAACAGTCTATAGAGTAGAGTAGTTTAGAACCAAATTGGAGTCAAAACCCGGCATCCCATATGAAAAGGGAGAACCAGATGTGTTTTGGATAGAGGGAAAAATGGTTAAATTCGTCGAAGGGATTGTGCCACTACCCAAATTAGTGGGCATCTAGATGGCCATAGTCCTCATAAGTGGAGGTGGGGGAGGAGGTACAATACCCCCTCTTGTGGCAACCGATATGGGAGTATGAGGACTCCCTGATGAAGTAGCACTAATTTCTTCCATCACCACCCACCGAAACAACTGTCGTTCAGGTGAAGTCACATCAGGAGGGACTATCTGAATTAGAAGCAGTGTCGATAAGTTAGTGATCGGAGGGTTTGTTGGCCTGAAACCTTTAGTCTCTAGTACATAAACAATGGATTCCTTCGTTGCAGGAAACTCTTCTCTCAGAGATGTTTAGGGTACAGTTTCATGTGGCCGAGTATCTTCGAATGAACCTTCTTTATCTATCCTACACCTCAACGATGGCAGAGGTGGATCCAAAGTAACCAACGACAAGTCCTGAAGCCTACGTGAATGGTGTATTTTTTGGTCTTCCACCTTATGAAATGATCAACTGGCATTATAAGGTTTAGCTATTGTGAAACAGAAAGCACACACTAAAACTTTCCTAATGGTAAATCAAGAAAATAACTGACTGGAAGGAAGAACAGTTATGCCAATTGACACTAGAGAAACTTACCAGTGAAAGTGTAACTAGAACATGGAAACACCCATCGGGTATACTCTTCAAAGAGAGATTTGATCTCTACCATAGGAACCATGGTATACCCCCATAGTCATCTGTGTAAGTCCCTAAAAACATACAACTAGGTTTCCATCTCACAATCAGTCACCAGGCGGGTACAATCAATAGTCCGGTTGATCATAATGAGCAGGATAAAAAATTATGAAGCATTTCAAGGGTGTAAATGTGTTGAAACTTCACATAATAGATCTAGCTAAACAATAATACACATATTTGCAGAGAGAATTGGAGAAAGAAGAAGGAGAGAAATAATGGAAGAATTCTCATTAACCGTTGTGAATAATGAATAATTTACACATGATATACTCTGTATAACTCAATGAGTTCAAATTGAGGTGAACCAATGCGCCATAGTGGTGGTATAGAGTGATCTGGACACACACTAGCAGTTACGGGAGTGAACTTCCACCTATTCTAGTCTCTCAGGTAGTTACGGGAGTGAACTTCCACCTATTCTAGTCTCTCAGGTAGTTACGGGAGTGAACTGCCACCTAGTTGAGTTAACTAGTCAACTACTCTTCAATTAACTAACTGAACAGAGAGTAGTGAGGAGTTAACTCAGGGAATCAAGGATAATGCGCCACTCTGGTGATGATACCAAGGCAAGGTCGAATTAGCATGGTGATGATCCCAATGCAACATCTAAACTCAACTCAACTAATCAAACTGAAGTGTCAACTGAAAGAGAATATTCTCTAGGTGGAATATTCTCCCCGAAAATATAGGAGAATGGATAATGACTAATTATGAATAATAAACAAGGAATAAAAAAAGGAAAAATAAATTCTAGTTGTGTGTGAAGTAACTCCAACACCCCCTCTGAATATCACTATGGTGAAAATAAAGATTGTGTCCCGGAAACAAGGCAATGTTAGGTACCCAAGTACAAAAGATACACTGAAAATAAAGTGAGGAAAGAGGTTAAACCTCATGGGAAAACCCCCCCCTCAAGGTACAATGCATGTAAAAAGAAAAACTACAGTTGCTAGACAACTGTGTCCTTCACTCCTGTTGTTCCTGAGTCTGTACTTAAGGCTTAAAAGTACAGTGTCAAGGCATCCGAAAGTAGGTGAAATATGGGTAAGAGGGTAACGTCAACCTTTGGTAAAGGAAACTAGGGAAGATTTCTACGTTGGCGTTGTCTAGCTTCCAACTGTTCCTGAGTAGTTATATCTTGTTCAATGCCTGCCCATGAACGTTCAAGTTCATCCCGGTTATTAGCATTTTTAAGGATTATGTCAAAAAGGTTTAAGGCAATATGTGTTTGGTTCGATAGTCTGGGTTTGATATTAGGTTGTGTTGTTGTAGGGACAGTCATGAAGGAATAGTAAGAGTATGAAAGGATTTAAAGAGAGAGTAAATGGTGTCTCGATTTGGTCGGATAAAAGAGAATTTTACGGTTAAAAAATAAAATAGGAATGCAAATTGAAGTCTCTTTCCCGTAACTGTATTATATTTTAATAAAAGGTGTGGGATGAGAGAAATACGTTTAGCTGCATATAACGCAAGGTTCCTGTTAAAAAGAAAACTCACATATAAACAAAAAAGGAAATTAGTAAAGAAATAACTGACATAGCAAAGAATATATATAGAATTCTGAAAGTGCAGATTGGTCTTACACCAGCTGATAGCTGGTGTAGAGGAAAGACATTAAACAATTGTAGAGAACTGAAATCCTTTCGTTATAGTAGTGGTCGTACTAAAGTATAACGAAGCACATCAATTATGAAAAATGGAATGAAATGAAACATGAAATACAAAGAAACAAACTTGTAACACAGTCTTGACGGAATCGAGAATCTCCAGATTTGCTTATATTAACTTCTCGAATGCAAAAACTCTATTACGATCGACACAAAAAGGTATAGCCTGACTTATTTCTTTATGTGATATATTTATACAATTTTACAGATTAGTTAGAATCTCAACGGTTACACAAATTCGGTTACAACCGAGAGGAGTGAAATCGCTCCCTTTCTCCTACTCTATCTTCACTTGGTGCCAGGTGCTCGTCTTCGCGCAGCCTCGGTACAGGCGATACATTTTTCCACGAGTTGAGATACGAGCTGTGAAGGCTCTGCTTGACAGCTGGCCTCGGCAAAGTAACATTCTCGGGCTAACTGCTG
>SNQJ01S0192475.1:13252-28918 GCA_010110895.2 Picea sitchensis
CTTGTTGAACACTTCATCTTTAGATTTCAAAAAATATACCCAGGTCTTACGAGAATAATCATCAATAAATGATAATATACATACCCACTAATGGAGGACGATGGCATTGGGCCACATACATATAAATGAATGAGCTCTAGGACTCCTTCTGCTTTGCTGTCTCTCTTCATAAAAGGGTTCTTGATGTTATTCCCTTGTGCACAACCATTGCATACACCTTCATGGTCAACCTTGAGTTCTGGAAAACCTATGACCACTTTGCATATGTATGGTAGCGCCTTGTATTTGATGTGAGATAATCTTCTATGCCAAAGTTCACATGAGTTTTCAATGGCGTGGGTCATTGCAGCCTCTGAGTGACCCTTTAGTTTATACAAGCCATTTTCTTCACTTCCAATGACGATTGCTTCATTTAAGGTTTCTCCTTTAGCCCACATAAGAACTTATCCATATATAAAGGCAAATCTGAAGCCTTTATTTTCTAAAGCTGAAATGGAGAGTAGGTTCTTAGTCAAACCTGGTACATATAGTACGCCCTTCATCTTCAATGAATTCCTTGAATTCAATTTGTGGTTTGATTCTCCCACTCCCTTGATGGAATATTGGTAGTCATATCCAAGTGTCACTTTCTAAGAAAACTTCTTTTTTGAGATACAAGAGAGAATGCTTCTTTTTCCTGTCATGTGCTTGGACGCACCACTATCAATGAGCCAAGTGTCCTCTCCAGGTATTAAAGATCCTGAGAGGGCTGATATTAAGACATGGTCTTTGATCTGCTCTCTCATTATCTTTGCGAGTGGTTCTTCATCTTCGACTACATGGGCATGGTGCCTCTTATGTTTTGTCTTGTATTCTTCTCATCTGGTTGGAAATAATTTCGCAATGTTTCCCATCTTGTCACAATGATAGCATTGTACAGATGAGTAATCTCTTTCCCTTCGCTATCCTTTCTTCTGAAATCTCCTTGGATGAGATTCTTTATTATTGAAATTGTTTGGCAGTTGAGGCTCTTTATGAGTCTCCTTTTGGAAGTAGGGTTTCTTCCTTCCTCTTTTGGTGTGAGAAGCTAGGGCTTGATCATCATCTCTTGCTAGTAGTGCTTCACAGTTAACCACTCTTGTTTCTTCTTGGATGCATTCTTCTCATAGACTATCAAACTTTAGTTTCTCCGTTCTGGCACATATCGTTTGGATGAATGCATCCCAAGGTATTGTGAGACCATTTAGGGATGTCATTATGAGTTCATCTACGTCTATGGTATCTCCAATTGCTTCTAACTATTCTTTGAATTCTGAGATTCTGGAGAAATTTCTCCTTTCTGCATCCTTGTATTCTTCAGCTGGGTTCTTAGATTCATCTTCCGGTTTATGTTCTTTCCTTCATACAGTATGGTCAAGGCATCAAACATTCATTTCAAAGTCTTTTTATATGAAACATAAGGAATCAGGTGGTCTTTGATTGAATCTGCAATGATTCTTTTGGCCCTGATTGTGTCCTTTTGATGCTTGTCTTTTCCTACAACATCGTCGGGTTCCAGAATTTCTCCTTTGACGAATTTTGCTAGGTCATTCTCTTCAAGAACAAGTCCAATCCTATACTTCCAGGCACGAAAGTTTTCCACACCTTCCAGATTGTGAACAAGCTTAGTGCTTGCAGACATCTTTTACTTGGAGCTAGAAAAATGACCGAAAAATGAAAATGCTCAAAATAAAATTCTGAACTTACCAGGAGGTGCGCTTGGATGAGGTGAGTAACCTGGTGTGTTTGGATCTGAGAAAATCCAACTTTTTCTCCTCCAAACTTGATCTGTGGATTTCTGGACTGGTGCTTTTGGTTTTCTAGTACCTCTGGTACTCTGGTACTTCTGGTACACTGGTTTTCTGGTACTTCTGGTACTTTGTGAAACTAGGGTTTCACTTTTCGGGAGATCTAGCCACTGAAAAGGTGCGCTGAGAGTGCCAAAGTAATCCTTGGGGGAGGGAACGCTTTTCTAGGTGGTTTTAGGGTTGAAAAGTTTCACCATTAAAAAACCCTAATTTGCATGTTCGACAACAATGACGTTTTTCACTCTTGTGAAAGATGCTCTCTTTAGCTTGGCTCTAATACCATGTTAATGTTTAAGCCATTATTATAGTTCTTTGCATTTCAATATATAACAATAGCATAACACAAGATCACTGAGAAATACACAATCACAAGAGACATCATTTATCTTGGGAAACCCTCTAGGGGAAGAAAACCCAGCAAAACTTTCTTATTATAGATAGCCAATGCAATGCCAATAGATAACTTAAACTAATGCAAAAGATCCTCTCCCAAAAGATGCGCCACTCTCTCTCCTTCTTCTCCAACTGCAGTTTCGAAACTTGTCTCTCAATGAGCAAGTGAGGTGTGTATCTAAGTGAGGTGCTAGCCTCCTATTTATACAAATCTGGCACGTGTGAAGTGTCTCTTCACTGGCAGGGCTGACTTCTCAAACTGGGTGGTTATAACCACCTTTATTATATTTCGAGCCCTCATGATGTATTATGGGGCCGAATTCTTCTTTTGTCTTTTACAATTACATTATGACCAATCCACAAAAGGGGATTTGGTCCTTATACAATAGTCGACATGATCAATCCACAATGGGGATTGATCCAATGAATAATATATCAAATAATAATAAGAATACACTTTCCAATTACATTATTTTAACGCTTTGTCACTATGCTTTGTAGCAGAACTTCATTAATTTCCCGTTGTTCTTGTTGTGCCTTTTTCAATTTCTCATTGTCTGCTTTGAAAACTTGCAGCTCCACAATGAGATTTCTCATAGTTTCTAGAACTTCGGTAGGTGAAATTCCGTCACTGTTCAACCTATGTTCTTCAGGGGGCTTTGCTCATGATTCTCCTCGAGTATGATCTTTGCTTCGTTCTGGGCTACCATGATCACAACAAAAATAAAGTGTTTTCTATTTGTAACAGTAATTGTTTTGTTAGTTTTACATAAACATAAAATATGTGCTAAGTAAATATTTTGGCGCTGTTTAAGGTCCAAGTGTTGTAACCTTTTCTCTGATTCCACATGTAATGTTCCCCAAATTTACAAATAATTTTTTTATTTATTTAGGGTCACCAGAATTTATCATTTGTCTAAAAGAGGAAAACCTTCAAACAATCATTAACCTTTTTAAATAAAGGTCATGCTACCTCCTTAGCATCCATAGCTTAATATTACTGCTTCTTGTCATGGATGTATGTTACATATATAAATAAGTGTACATATTTTATTATGACAATATTGATTCTACCATCCACAAGAGTGAGGGTGTAATCTACTACTTAAGGCATATATCCACCTTGGTCTTTCATTTTGTTTGCTCAAAGTAATTATAGACTATAGGATTGCTATACTATCCACGCAATCCATAGTATAATTCAGTTATGCTTTAGAAAACCTTGTCATTTGTTATTACAGCTATAAGTATTTGACACCCGTGCACATAAGTATTAAATCAGGGTATTTGTGACTAGCACAAGGGTAACTACAAGTTTTCTTGTTGTCGAACGAATCCAAAGTAACTAACTTGGTCGAAGTGTTAACGAGACGATAGGTAAGAGCTATCACATAACCAGAACAACAATGATGTGCGTTATCAAACCCTAACTGGTTTGTACTTGTACTTCACCATAAATATGGAAATAAATAAAGTTGCAGAGGTAACGTTGTCTAGTCTTAAAGACTATACCTGCGACATTTAATATATATCATATAGCGTACTCCTTTTGCCAACGCTCGACCTCCATGCCCACTGCGTTTTTTCCACCTTGCATGGTTCACATGGCCTCGACACAGTTTGTACCCATCACCATTACTAGGCTTGTTGGAGGGTTTACTATTGTTTTGTTGATTCATTTTCCCATCCCTGCGTTTATGCAACCCAATGTGAGACTACCTCTGTTATTATTCGGCTTGGTGTCATGGCCAAAATTCGTGAACTGGAGCTCATTTTGGCGAATGGAACTCTTAGGAGAACACCGATTGGAACCATTTGCAAGGTAAGCGTCCTTCAATAATTAGTATTCAACTCTTTGTATTACTAATGTGCCTCGGTTACCTTCAAAGTTACTGAACACGATATTCATTTGACTTCAGTGGTAGGGTTTTCATTTTCTTTAACAATTGGTGTTATATTCGACACTACTTAGGACTTTTCCGTGGTTTCACCCTTAACTTTTGTTCCGGTATTCTTCCCACACCTTGGTACTCTACAATAGATATTGCACCTGTGAAAGAACCTGTAAACAGTTTCTGGACCGAAAAGGTCAAGGTAGCGAGGATGTCGGTTTTGTTAATTTGGCCATAACCAAATTATCGAATATACTACATTTTGGATTATTTGTTCTCTGTCATATGTGGTTACGCCATCTAGTATTGATGCGTATGTTCTGCCTGTATCTTCTCGAGAATTCATTGTTTTGGTATGACTCACTGTCTATTCTGTGGTTTCCCTAGTTTCTTCATGGAATTTTTTTGGGTGTTAAATCCCGATTTGGAATTAGGTTAATTCTGAGGAAAGGTCTTTCCCTTACACAGTGTAAGTGTTAAATTCATTTTCCTTTGAGTTTATTAAATTAACAGCCATGAAGACTGTAGGGGGATTTATATCTCTTTTTGAACCTTTTGAAATTCTCTTGATTCTCTGCATACGCCCCTCGATGTCTGCCGTGACTCGTTTTCATAACAAGGTGCAATAATAATAACAGGGGGGTCATCTTCGTGTATCTCAACGTTCTTTCGTTTAGAGAAGAAATGTTTCGGCACCTATCCTGTGACTTTCTTGATTGTGGTTCATGTCAAAACTGTGGGAGAAATTAGGGAATAAAGATCATTGTTCGATTCTGTCCTCAGTTCTGATTGAGTTATTCTTCCTGTGGTGTTTGACTAATGTTTAACTTAGGTACTGTTTGCTTAACACTAGGTGTAACTTAACTGAAATCCGTCCCCATCAACAGTCTGTAAATGTTAAGCGAAAAAGTGGGTTAACATCACGTAACTTCATCTGTAGTTTTGAGTTGGGAAAAATGCCTCGGGTCTAAACGTTCTACGCTATGTAATCTTATCATTTGAAATATTTGAATTTACTTGTCGCAGTTTTATTTTATAAAGGAAAGGAAAACCAAAGTATTATGTATTGAGTTAAATTCCTTAAAGATTTTTGTATTGATTTAAATTCCTTCATAAATATTTCTGTATTGATTCAAATTCCTTCATAAAGATGTCTGGGTGAATTCGTTCTTACGAGGACCATACTTCGGTGTACTCTCTGTGACTCGACTGGTCACTCTGTGTAGTAATCATATGTTGTATGATGTTGATTGTTCTATTTTGAATAATGCCTGATCTACTTTACAGTTGTGAAATCAGTTAGTAGTCCTTTCTTTTCTTTGTTGGTTATCACATCTAATGATGGGACCATGTTTTACTGCGAGGGTACCCATTAGACTCTTCAAGTGCACTCCCCCCCTTTCAGTATGTTGATGGACCACGACTATGACTGGGAGCTTACCTATGATAACTTCAAGATAAGTATTAACCTGTAAGATGAGATCTTTGTTGTCTTATATGATTTAACTTAAATGCTAAGGTTTGTTTGGCTTCTAATCGACACTAATACTTTTTCTCGTATTTCTTGCAGGGCTTACATGGTCGCCGCGATGAATCAGGACCATCCTTATTCAAGAAAGGTACTCGGGTTTCAATTTAAATGTTTGGACTTGAAGGTTTCAGGAGTGCGGTCCCGACGATATTGGTTATCGCTCTGGGTGTTTTGTTTTATGGTTATTTGGATCCGAGCCTGTGGAGATACAAATCTTCTAAAATATTTTGTTAACGAAATGTACCATTGTCTTTCTGCCATTCAAATACTGTGATTTATTTTAATTAGTATCTGCACTATGACTTTGTATAAACATATAACCTCTTTGTGGTTTACAAGGCAATAACTGAACTGTACATTAATGGTTGTGTAGTTTTAATAATGAAAGATCTGTTCGAATTCTCCTATGTCCAAACATTGGAATCGTATGTATAATTAACTTAGATATAGAAAAAGGTTATGCAACGTCATGTACAACAATTATATAAATTTCCTTTAGCGTTTGCATAGTCTAAAGTTCACTTGCAAAACTGAATATCTAGATGTATATGATTCACAGATCTTGTAGGGATTTCTAGAATAGTATTGATATGATATTTTATTTAACACAGATGTATCTCCTAATATATTTCCATAATTAAATTCCATTTCCAGCCAAGATACATAGAAAGTTTTCTCAACGCCTACAATTAAACTGTAAGGGTTTATCCTACAATTCATCCCATTCCAACATAATTTAATAAACAAAGCAATTCATCTAGATTTAAACATATGTATTCTACCATCCAATAATTCAAATAACATTTGACCAGAGAAAGAGTAGATAGACATATCTGAATAGTTGTCGAACAACAAATGGAACAACAAGGTTCCTCCCAACCTTAGAACAAAACAACCAATCTACTTGTTTCGTTC
This sequence comes from Picea sitchensis, assembly GCA_010110895.2. Lineage (NCBI taxonomy): Eukaryota > Viridiplantae > Streptophyta > Pinopsida > Pinales > Pinaceae > Picea > Picea sitchensis. The sequence goes on from SNQJ01S0192475.1 coordinate 19,810, forward strand.
ATCCCCTAGCCTGACCATGAATCCATGAGGGTGAACTCCAGAACTCCTCCTTACCTATAGTCCTTCAGTTTCATAAAAACTTCTCCTTGCCTCACACTAAAAAAAAAGTGCTCATAACAGCAAGAGATAATTATTTTCCCCAGCATACTAGACAACGTCCTGCTTCCTCCCATATGCTATATATGCCAAAATCATTTGTGCTTAGGTATTTTCCCCTTTGGGAATTTTCGTAGCTTTCCAAATCGCTAATTTTCAGGGGCTGCCAATGGCCAAATTCTTGATTTTCCACTTGTAACATTCAACCCTGAGGTAGTTCCAACATGTTCCCCACTCATGGAGTCATGGTCAACTAATTTCAACCTGGTTGTTCCATTTGTCCATCAACAATAAATATAAAAATATTTGTTTCTTACAAGTGTCATAGTAAAAGAGTTAGTTGGGTCAAATCAAATCTTTTCCCAACAGTCATAATCATAATTTACAATTAACTAAAATCGAAATTCGGAATTGCCATAAATGACAATAATTTTCCAATTTCGAATTTACTAAAAACGGAAATAAATTCCTAAGCATTTTTCGATTTAAAATCAATTTATTTTTGGGGATGTTACAAGAAATCTCTCTTTGTGAGAAGAAGAAGGGTCAAGATCTGTTCAGTAGAGGACTGAATCCTTCACAATCGTCAGATATGGAGAAGGAACACAACATATAACCCCTCAAGTCCTTCGGACTTCGTTGCTTCGACAGTTTTCAAGTCTTTGATAAAAAAGAGGAAAAATCCCCGAAGCCCTGGAGTCCCAAAGAAGATCTCAATCATAGATCATTGGGAGAAGGCGGGTCATTGAATCCTCGAGTGGTTTGGCAATTCGACACTCTGGGAGAATTTGGATGTGGTTGCGCATAGTGGAGTTTTCCCCGAAGTCCCGACGTCCAGAGCCAATCCATACCGTTTGTGTTTGTGGACGCTTGTCCACAGATTAACAAGTATTTGGGAATTAAGTGTTCGAGAGAATTGTAGTGCTATGTGGAGAAGAATTTTGAAGCCCGAAGTCCCGAATCTCCAAAGAACGCTTGTTTGGGAGTCTTAAATTTTGACGTTCGGGAGTTATGAAGTATGTAGAGGAAGAAACCTCCGAATTTCAAGAGAACCGGAGTCCCGAAGTTCTGGGGATCACTTATTTGGGGGTTCAGAATTTCGACGTTCAAGATTTTTGATGTAAGTTGAAGAGGGAACCTTCCAAGCTTGAATTTTTGAAGCCCCAAAGCTTTGGATAACGTATATTCAGAAGTTCACCAGTTCGACATTCGGGAGTCTAGAAGTGTGCTGGTGTGAGATCCTCTGAAGCCCAGAGTGTCGGAGTGACATGGCATGATGAATTCAACTAGGGTGACGTGGACCCACTTATTCTTTCCACGTGTCAACCTAATTTGTGTTTTTCACCAACCTTATATGCCAATTGGAACTTGACATGTGTCAACTGTCGATTGGGCCACATGTCATCTCCATATTTTTGACACGTAGCATGATGGTGCATAGTTCTAAGGGGACCCTAGAAGTTTGGAAATTTGACATTCGAGAAAATTTGGGTATGTTGTTGCAAGAACCTCTGAAGCGCGAAGCTCCGAAGAGCCAATCCGGGAGTTCGTTAGTTCAACGTTCGAGGAACTTAGTGTGTTTTATGGTACAAACTTCCGAAGCCCAAAGCAGTGGAGCGTCGAAGTAAAGAAACATTGAAGCACCAATCCTGAATTTTTCCAGTTCGGAGTTCAGGGAAAATGAGGTGTTATGTTAGCAAATCTCTCGAAGCTCTGAAGCACCGAAGAAGCATTGATCAAGAGTTTGGAAAATCGACATTTGTGGGAATGGGGATGTGTGGAAGGAGAAACCTCTGAAGCTCGAAGTTCTGGAGTCCTAAAGTCCCAAAGCTCCAGATAAGTGCCTTTCATCTAAGCTCTAGGACTTATCCCATGGTCATATGATATTGGGGGCCGAAGTAAAAGGGTTAGTGCCCGAAAATTGATTTTAAGGACATAAAGGGGCTTAGAAAAAGAGTCTGTGGTTTTTTTTTTTTTTGTGTAGACCTGCACCAGAAGAAGTAAATAGGGCCTATGTATTTTATGAGAGGATCCAACATGGGTCCAAGAGCCAATTCAGCTCTGAAGGAGAAGAACAATTGTACAGGGATTTCCCCACAGAAATGATACTTTTCAAATATCCATAACTTCCTGCCCAAGGCTCATAATTGAGCATGAAAGCGGGTGTTGGAAAGGTCTTGAGCAGTAGAATATAACTACTCACCCATACAATTGACCCGGGCATGCAATTTTCAAAAAAATAAGAAGAAATAATTACGATGCATCATGGAACCAAAATTGAGCTTAATTTCCTGAATTTGTTAAATCCATCAGCCTAACAAGTTTTGTTGGCTGCACATTTTGCAGAGTTAACAGTTGTTAGATCATAACAGGATCAACACAGAGTGTAGAGAGATGTAAGAGACACAAGGGGATTACATCCAGGAAGATGATATGATAGGGATGGATGTCCATATGGGTATTGAATGAACAAACTCAAATGGACATGGAGAAGGAAAGGAAGAAAGCATGAACTTGGCGGAGACCATTAAAAATTTGTAAAAGGATGTCCAAAGTCATAAAGATGATAATGAAAATCTTATGAAATCCAAGAAACAACATGAGGGCTTCAACCTAAATTTAATGCAGAGCTTGGACATAATAAAAAATAAGACAAAGAAGGAGAATGGATCAATCAAATAAGGAAGTCATAGATCTCCTAATGAGAAAACAAGAACAAGAAGTGTTAGAAAACATCATCATCACTCCCCAAGGAATTCCAATAGGAGGGCACCCAACAACTCAAGTTCATCCCCTGTCATGAAGCATAAGAAGAGGTCCGGGGTGGATGAGCTACAAGGAGAAATGAACAAAATCAAACCTCCTACCTTTAATGGTGAACACAAGAATGATGCATATGCTGAGACATGGCAACTAGGCATGAGGAAGTATTTTCAATTACATAATTACTCCTCACACGCATAAGGAAGAATTTCCATCTATCAACTCAAGGGAAATGAGTCCATGTGGTAGGATCAACTTGTACAGGTGCAACACATTAAAGAGAAAAATGTTACTTGGAAGGAATTCAAGAAATATTTTGAAAATAAATACTTGACTAAGAGATATTATGACAAGAAAATGAAAGAGTTCTTTGAACTCAAGCTTGGGAGTATGACTAGAGATGAATACGAAATAAGGTTTTTAGAACTACTAAAGTATGTTTCTTTAATCAATGATGAGACAATTAAAATTCATAGTTATTTGAGTGGGCTTCCATCATTCATCAGTGACACGATACAATATGATGATCTCAAAATATTGGAGGAGACCATAAGGTGAGCTAAATGCCTATATGATCAACATAAAATAAGGCCAACTTTCCAAAAATCTTGGGAAGACAGGAAGACATATAAGACATATAAGAAGGGTACTAAGCCACCATTCTTTAGAAATAATCCTTGGGGACAACTAGCTTCTAGAGAACCCAGAAGAAATGAGACAGGGGGGAAAAGGCCAAGACAACCACCTATTCAATGTTGGGGTTGTAAAGGAGATAATATATATAGAGATTGTCCTCACAGAGGTGAAAAAGTGAGAATTTTTCACAATGTACAACAAGATGAAATAATGGAGGACATGTGCAGAAGTGTACCAAGGATCTATGCAGCCCTGGACAACAAACAAGCAGAGTTCCAGTCACATATGATTGAAGTGGAAGGTATGATAAACAACCAAAACATTGCTATTTTTAATTGATTCAGGAGATAGTCATATTTATATAGATCCTAAGATGGTTGAAAGATTGCATTTTCCAAGAAGAAAGAATGGAAAATCTTGGTTGGTGCAATTGACTACCAGAGCCAAAACAAAAGTTAATGATATGGTTAAGTCATGTCCAATGGACATGAATGGACTGAGCACTAGGGAAGACTTGAATATCTTGTCTTTAGGTTCCTATGACTGTCTAATTGGGATGGATTGGTTGGACCAACACCATGCTATATTAGACTATCATAACAAGTCATTTACATGCCTGGATGGGGAAGGGAACCTAAGGATGTCAAATATTTGCATCACATATGGAAGAGATATCTAAATATAAGGTGTCAAATATTGAAGATTATGCAGTCCTAAAAGAATTTGAAGATGTGTTTAAAGAAATACCAATATTACCTCCTAAAAAAAACATTGATTTCTCCATAAATTTGATGCCTGGAGCAACTTTAGTATCCAAGAGTCCTTACAGGATGAGTACACCAGAACTGAAGGAGTTGCAAATGCATCTTGAAGAGCTTCTAAAGAAGGGGTATATACGCCCAAGTGTGTCACCTTGGGGTGGCCTAGTTTTATTTGTGAAGAAGAAGGATGGAACATTGAGACTCTGCATGGACTTCAAACAATTGAACAAGGTAAGTATGAAGAATAAGTATCCTTTGCCAAAGATCGATGACCTCATTGATCAGCTGAAGAATGAAAAAATATTCTCCAAGGTTGATCTCAGGTCGAGTTATCATCGGGCAAGAATTAAAGAAGAAGACATTAACAAGACTACCTTCCAAACAAGGTATGGCCATTATGAATTCACAGTGGTGCCATTTGGGTTATCAAATGCACCAGTTGTTTTTATGTGTTTCATGAATGACATTTCCAAAGAATACTTGGATAAGTTTTTCATTGCCTTTTTGGATGAAATTCTTATATATTCCAAGTCGGAGGAAGAGCATGAGAAACACTTGAGGTTGGTACTACATGTATTAAAGGAGCATCAATTGTATGCAAAATTGAGCACGTGCTCATTTTATTAGAAGAAAATCCATTGTCTAGGACATATCATCTCAGAAGAAGGGATAACAGTGGATCCATAAAATATTGAGGCCATTAGAGGATGGTAAAAACCTAAGAATGTGACAGAGGTTAGATCATTCATGGGCCTTGCGGGATATTACAGAAGATTTATTGAAGGATTCTCAAGGATTGCACACCCGATCACTTCCTTGCAAAAGAAGGGAGTGAAGTTTCAGTGGATAGTGGAATGTGAAAAGAGTTTCCAACACTTGAAGCATTTATTAACCAATGCTTCAATACTAAGGATTGTAGACCCAAATGAAGACTTCATAGTATGCACTGATGCATGTAAAGGACTTGGTGGAGTCCTCAGTCAAAATGGATATGTTGTATGTTATGAATCAAGGAAGTTGAAGGAGAATGAAAGACACTATGTTATTCATGATTTGGAGTTGGTAGGCATAGTGCATGCCTTGAAGATGTGGAGGCACTACCTCATGGGGAAAAGGTTCGAGTTCAGAACAAACCATAAAGGTTTGAAATATTTATTTGGAAAACTAACTCTAAATGTCAGGCAAAACAGGTGGTTAGAGTTTCTTAGTGAATATGACTTTGATATAAATCATATCAAAGGGAAAGAGAACAAAGTGGTTGATGAACTTAACAGGAGAGTGCACGAGTTGCATGCTACAACCATCAACATGTACCAAAAATATTTGAAGGATAGAAACTTGGAGGCTGCAAAATCAGATTTGCAATACATGGAAATGGTAACAAAATTACAACAAGGTATTTTGCAGCAAAAAATTGAATATTACAAGTTGGGAGATGATGAAATTCTCAGGTATAGAGGCAAAATTTATGTGCCAAATGCCTAGGAATTGAAAAGTCTGATATTGAAAGAATGCATAATGTACCTTATGTTGGGCACCCAGGGTATCAAAAAACTATAGCAGCTGTCAAGAGCCAATATTATTGGCCAGACATGAAGAAGGAAGTTGATGAGTATATTGCCAAATGTTTGGATTGTCAAAAGGTCAAGGCTGAGCATAGAAACCCAATTGGTTTGCTACATCCATTACCCATTCCTGAGTGGAAATGGGAAGTGGTAACAATGGATTTCATCATCAAATTGCCCAGAACAAACAAGAAACATGATTCTATCATGGTAGTGGTGGATAATCTTACCAAAGATGCCCATTTTATTCCATTAAAGCTCACACACAAGGTAACCAATGTTTTTGATATTTATATGAAGAAAATTGCTCGACTGCATAGTATACCCAAGACCATTGTGTTTGACAGAGATCCAAAATTCACTTGCAACTTTTGGAAAGGATTGTTTAAAGGATTTGGAACAAATCTGAATTTTAGCATAGCTTATCATCCAGAATTTGATGGACAAATAGAGAGGGTGAAACAAGTGATTGAGGATATGTTGAGGATGTAAGTGATGGACAAACCATCAAAATGGGAATACTACCTACACTTGGTAGAGTTTGCTTATAACAATGGGTACCAAGCATCTCTAAAAATGAGCTGATTTGAAGCACTTTATGGCATAAGGTGCAACACACGAGTAAGTTGGAACAACTCGACAAACAGAGCAATGGTTGGGCCATATTTACTCAGGGAAATGGAAGAGCAGATGTCAAAAACAAAATGAAATTTAAAATTTGTTCAAGACAGACGAAAAATCTATGCTGATAAGGGCATAACTCACAGGGAATTTAAAGTGGGTGACCATGTATTCTTGAGAGTAAAGTCCAACATAATTTCCCTGAAGTTGGGAAATTGCTCAAAGTTGCCAGCTCGTTATTGTGGGCCATTTGAAATCCTAGAGAGGATTGGGCCTATAACATACATGCTTGCATTACCTACATCAATGTCTATTCATAATGTATTCCATGTATCATTTCTCAAAAAGTATGTGCTTGATGCTAATCATGTTATTGATTGGAATGTGATTCAGGTGAACCAAGAAGGTGCTTTTCAAGTGCATCTGGTGTGCATACTGGACTAGAAGAACAAGCAGCTCCAGAATCGAGCCATAGAGCTAGTAAAGGTCCAATGGACCTAGTATGGTCTTTGTTGGAATTTGTGTAGTAGAGCATAACAGTAATATCTTTTAAAATTCAAAGAGTAAAACAACTAGATCTAGAGTTTAGATATCAATTTCCACTACTTGTACAGATCTAGGAGATCTAAAGAGTAAGACTGTAATACAAATCTGAAATCAATTGCAGATCTAAACTCAACTTAGATAGAAACATACAAATCTACCCTCAAATTAGATAGAGACATATAGATCTAAACTTAACATAGATAGAAACATACATATCTAAACTCATAACCAATCTGATCATTAAACCATCAGTTAAACTGTAGAAACAGAGAGGTAAACTTGATATATCGTTTAGATCTAATAATAGTTAATGCTGGAACATAGATCTAAATAGATCAAAAAGTATAGAACTCAAAACAATATACCAGATTTGAAAAGGATAGATAGCATACCTTGTTCTGATCCTTACCTCTGAAGAAGTCACAACCAACAAGAAGGATGTAGAACCATTTGGATTATGCTCAGACAAAGGTTCAGTTCAAGGATCCACCTTATAGGTGGAATCCATTTGCCAATAGATGAAGGAAGTTTCCTGCCACCAAAGGTATAGGGCCACAAAGACCTCACAATGAAAAACCCTCACACTAAGAGTAGGTGAATACATACAAACCCTCACACATAAAAGTTATGGATAAAACCCTTCCACAGGAAGGCCAAAAGATCACAGTATTGACACAAAAACAAAAACACCACAACAGAACATGGAGAAAGGCACCCACAGTCAAATCTCAGATGTCATTTGGAGAGGGGTTGAATTAGTCAGCTCACACAACAGTCACAAGGAGAGGCTGCACCTCTCTCAACCCTCATAGTAGTCACTAGAAGAGACTGCACCACTGTCATCCCTCACAATCAATTAAAGGGGCCACACCCTACACACTCATCACATCAGGAAGAAAGGGGACCGCACCCTAATCGTTCACCTTAACAAAAAGGGATACAAAATTAGAAGTTCTCCACACAACAAACAAGAACATGCCACACCTTGTAACTCAGTCACAGCGGAAGAAGGAGGAGGCCGACACCTAGTGGATTTCCCACACAACAAAGGTAAAGAGGGGCTGTAACCTCTAGAAATTGTTCACAGCAGAAAGAAGAAGGGTGCCGCACCTTGCACAAGGCTCACACAAGAAGAGGCTACACTTTGTTAGCCCTCTAGGAGATCCGCTGCCACACATAACCCCAACCCTGCAACAAAAGAAGGGAGCCACACCTAGCAGCCACTCCAAACAACAACCAAAAGAGAAGAGGCCGGTGTTGGAAAGTTACCCACAGAAAACACAAGGAGGCCGCATCAAGAGATCACCCACAACTAATGCAAAGAGGCCGCAGCTAGANGAAACCCTCACAAGAACAAACCCTCAACCAATAGAAAATATCAAAACCCTTACACAGGAAGACAGTGTACAAACTTTGTTTCTGTAGGAGGTAGGTGGCCGTACCCTAGGGTCTTAACATGGCAGAAGGTTGACTGCAATCAAAACACAACAGAGAAGTAGGCCACTGATTTATCACTCCAGATAGAAGATAAAGGATGGTTGTACCCTAGATACCACACACAAATAGAGCTGAAGAGGGGCCTCACCCTCAACACTCAGCCCTGCTGCAACAGTAGATAGGTTCCACACCCTACAACAACACCAAATAGTAGAGAGGGGACGCTCTACACTCCAAACAACAGAAATAAAGGAGGGTCGTAGCAACCTCACAAAGAAACAACTATTCCAACAATAAGCTACAACAATAATGGAGAGGATGTCGCAGCCATACACAACCTTGCACCAGTCTTAAAGGAGGCCACACTAAAAACAACAGAAGAGGCCGCACCCACAGTAACAATGGAGGTCGCACATACAACAACAATAGAGGCCGCACATAGCAATGGATCACCAAGGAGGGCCGCAGCTAGAAGACAAGGGAGGTCACAACTAGAGGGGAGAGAGATCAACACTTGCACTTGAGGAATGATAGGTGAGTGAGAGGTGAGGGGCGGGGAGTTTAATTTATAGTATTTAGGTTAGGGAAAAGGGTTAGAATAAAACAATCACATGTTTAAATTTAAATTTAAACATGTGATAATAAACATTTTAAATTTAACTTTAACTTTAACCCTTGAATAAG